>JAODAL010012377.1:0-95666 GCA_025379985.1 Phyllomedusa bahiana
CTCGAAAACTCATTTGCTGGCCGCCAAAATTACAGGAAGACCAAAAAGGCGCATCTTAATAGATGATGCACAGATTTTAACCTTAATTATCGCATGATCTGGAAATTCGATCACCATAAAAACCTTGCCGATTTCAACTTTGTCGATAAAAATCGCTCAACACTAACCTTTATATATTTTTATTTCAACAATCAAGGTTATCAATTCCTATTAATTGTAGACATCATTAGTTTAAGCAATAATCATTGCCATTTGGATTACTGTATATTAAATGATATTATTAATCATGTTTTTATTGGCTAATTTTGCTAATCGTCATGCATTAATTACTATATTATATTATTATATTATCATTCAGGCTTGTCACTGCATGACTTTACTCAATCCTTGGTGGGCGCATGCGCACTTTTTGTGTATTGCTAGGGGCCATTATTCGATTAGTTTGGCCCATTAACATTGTTATGTTGCTGGGTGCATGCGCAACCTGCGGATATGTCTGAGTAGTTGGGATAGAGTGCCAACCATGCGAATGTGAAATGCCTTTTGATTTGGTGTTGTCACTTCCGGACATGAGTAGTTTGGCGTCCGAGATGCCAGCGGACACGAGCTGTGAGGACATGCACCATTCGGTGGCTGGGACGCCGATGCATGTGAACTGTGCGGATTGCATCACTTCTAATTACACTATGCATCAGGTATTTATTTAAATATTTAGGGTTATTGGAGGAGAGTGGTTTATATTTTCTATCTATATTAAGGGGCCTAATTTGATCATTAGGTCTCCTGGATATCTCACTGGGCATAGCATCAGTTAGTCGCCGCTCTGTGGGCTCTGGATATAGCAGCTATTTGCGACCTTATCGTGGGTCTACACGCCAACACGTCAAATTCCATGCGCATTATACAAGCATAGAATGTGCCTGATTTATGAACCCGCTCTACAGCGGGTCATAAATCAGGTGCATTCTAGCACTAGGGTGACAGTTCTGGATCAGGTATATCACTTTCAAAGCTTTGCTACGGTTCTAGTGCGCCCCGCCTTGAAAATGTATGAACGGGGCTGCACCTGATATCGGGCTGAAAAGGCCCAGATATCTGCCGCAGCCCTGTTCATACATGTTGCCCTTAATGTTGTTTGGTGTAACTGGTGGTATTTTGCAATCAATTTATGGGCCATTTTTGGAGCAATCCAAATACAGTATCTGTCACTAATTCACTGACCAAAGAATTTCCTTTAATTTTTGTTCAAAAAAAGAATATTCAAGAATATCTAGCAGTGGCGGCTAAATCCGGGTTCATATTTTAGACCTTATTGTTTCAACCTTGGAAAATGCAATTCTACAATTGGAAAACTGCTGGTTTACATATAATTCAGATTCTCACTCTCACGTCCCTTCAAAAAAAGCAGTACAGATTGCAGCTGTCATAGATGGCTGCTGAGATAAACAGAAAAGGACTGGGAATCTGTTGGGCATTAAAGGGTGCTGATACTGTGTGGCAATATTTCAAGGGTAAATGTGTTACATGAATATTATAACTAGGATTGACTTCAGCACCCGCTAAGATCAGGAAAATGCTAGAACCCACTGAAGACAATGCACACTGTTACTGTGTTATACCCATACTTGCCAAATTTCGGAAGTGTGAAAGTGGGAGATGAGAAGAACATTTGCATGACCATAGCCTCTTGTTGGTGCGCCACACCACCTTAAAAAAAAGCCATACCCACTCCATCTAAATGTATAACGACTCTGGAAGAAAGCTAAATTAGGGTTTTGCCGTCACCCAGCTTTCCTGGACTGTTGGATAGTCTATTCAGCATCCAGGAGAGCTGGGAGATAGCGCCAAATTGTGCCTGAACCTAAACCACTACACTACAATCAATATTTCTGCCATACAGTGATTATACAGTGGTAGATACCAGTGCACACGGGCTCTGCATATGTTTAAGTGACTACAGTGTAGTAACATCCTGGGACTCACTGGAGACATCTCCTGTGACTGGAGTTATCTTTCACTTTCCTTCTTCATCCTGTCCAGACCGCCATGATGACTTCTTCTGACCACGACTCATCTCTGCAAAATTTACCACGCAAACCTCTTAGAATTCTATTTTGTTTCAGCACTTCCCTACCTTTAGCCACCTTTGTACAAACTCAACATGGGGTGATAGGTAGGGAGGTTATGAAGTGATAGGTACGGATGGAAAGGTTATGGGGCAATAGGTGGAGTGATAGGTGGAGGTGAGAGGACTATGTGGTAATAGGTGGAGAAGTTATGGGGTGATGTACTCCCCAGAATCATATTGTGCAGATTGAACTCCATACCCTGCACCCCCAGAAGATCAGCTGCAAGAATGATCTTCAGGGGTGCAGGAGATGGAGTTGAGTACGGTCATTTTTTTTTATGTTCTTATATTCATACAGGTTTCCCTATGGACTACGTTAGACTCATTGGATTATGTCAGACCAACGTTGGGTTGATTTCTTTAATAAAATGGTGAAAGAGGGCTGATGTCGGGGAATGTTTATTTAAATAAAAGTTTTTTGTGCAATTTGCGTGTTTTTGTTTCCCATTTAATTCCAGATTTAGTAATGGCAGAATCTGACAGATGCCTCCATTACTAGCGCTCGGTCTTGGTGTCAGCCAGCAGTAATTTTTGTCACCCCAAGGCTGACACCAACCCCTTGTCACTATTAACCCAGCACCTAATGCACCAGTGGTACTGGGAAGACCTGGGTAACTGTCAGAAGCAGACCCTCTAATGTGATGGCCCACTTCTGGAGCAGCTGCAGGCTGGTATTTTTAGAGTCAGAAGGGACCAGTGTTAATGGACCCTCCCACTCTGATGGTATCAGGCTGCAGCTGTCGCTTTTACCTTGAATGTTTATGGAAAACGGAGGGAACCCCACATATTTTTTTTTTCAAAAATAATTTATTTATTGAGAATCCTAAAGCAGGCACCTCCTATAATCATTACAGTGGATGCCCTTGTTTAGATTCTCATTAAATAAATCAATCTTCAGAAGAAAAAAAACCATGTGGGGTACCACCCATTTTCCATAACCAGCCAGGGTAAAACCAACAGCGGCAGCTTGATATTATCAAAATGGGAAGAACCATCGATACTGGTAACTTCCCATTTTAAAAATGCCAGCCTGCATCTGCTCCAGGAGCGGACCCTCACATTAGAGTGATGGTTGCCGGTACCCCAGGTGAATTGGGTACTAGGGTAATAGTGACACGGGGTTAGTGTAATCCTTGGGCACCAAGAAACGCCACTGGCTGACACCAAGCCTGTGCGATAGTAATGAAGAGGCGTCTCTCGGACTCCACCACTACTATCACTGGAATTATATGGAAAAAAAAAAACACACACACAAATTGCACAAAAAAACTTTTATTTAAATAATCCCTCCCCGACACACCCCTCTTTAACCATTTTATTTGAAAAAAAAGGTCCAAGGTTGATCCGACGTAGTCCACCGAATCCGACGTAGTCCAAATGGGAACCTGTAAATAAACAAACATTACACTCATACATACAGGCTTGACACATTATTCAGCATCCAGGAAAGATGGGTGACACCCATCACCCACAGGTAACATCCAGCTTTCCATGATAAGAATACTGGGTGCCACCTTTGGAGGATGGAGTGTCACCCAGCTTTCCTGGATGCTGAATAGGCTATAATCGCCAGAGTCTGTCCCCTGTGGCCTGTCTCCTTCCCCCTGCAGACCACATAGGTCGGAAGGCAGGAGCAAGGGACAGGAGACAAGGAGGCAACTCCTGCCCCATGCAGTCTGTATCTCGTCCCCTGCAGCCGCCAAAGACAGAATGCATGGGGCAGGAGACAGGGAGCAGAGGACAACTTCTACCCCTTGTGGTCTGTCCCCCTGAGGCTGTCAGAGAGAGAGACAGACCGCAGGGGCAGGAACAGGGGTCAAAAGATAAGTGGGCAACTCCTACCTCCTTGAACATTCAAAATCACACACCCCTCCCACACACACAAACACACTCACCCCTCGTATGCACATGGAAATACACACACACCCCTTGCCCGCACACTCAAACACACACACTCATGTGCTTCGTGGCTCCTCTAGGCCCCGCCCCTTCCCACAGTGCTCTCAAAGCTTCCTACGAAGCTAGGAGAGCATTAATGGGCGGCAGCAGAGGACAGAGGCTTTAGCGCAGCATCAAGTGATGCTGCCCAATGCCTCTTTACAAATATAACCTCCGCCATTCCTTCAGATGCGGAAGGTTAAGCAACCCAAGCGAGGGGGTGACACAGTGGCTCTCATAAGGGAGGGTTGGCAAGTATGGTTATGCCTTACATTTTTATCCTGTGAAGCAGTAGAGGGGTAGTAGAAGACCCCTACACGGGGCCCATGTTTTGTGCTTTTTTTCCCTATGTTAACATTAATCCCTCTGTTTCCATAATCTATCCTTTTTTCTCACCTTTTTTTTCATGTGGCAAAATTTTGGGTTTTCCCTTTTTGCCTAACATATAAACATCATCCTTCTATGCTTCATAATATAAAATGATACAGGGACTATTTAATTTTAAAATCGGGTTTTAAAATGGAAAAAACACAAAAAAAGGGGACTTTAATTTACTCAAAAAACACTTTTCCCCAAGGCCATACCACACACCAAAAAGGCTGGATTGAACCCAGTAAAAGGCAACAGGGGCCCCCTATGCCCTATTTGGGAAAGATTAAACAGGTGCAGCAAAATTGCTGACCAAGCTAAACAAAATCCACCACTATGGGAACAAAACGACTGCACTTTAAAATTTGATACCTTTTTCACACCAAAATGCAGAAAATTTTTTGGACCAATCAAATGGGAAAGCGACAGGGGGCCCATTCTAACCTTTTAAGGAAAAAATAACCAATCAGAAAAAGGAGCGACAAATCCCATTATATCCTATGGGAATTTTGGACCAATAAAAATCAAAGGGGGGGACATTTTCAAAATACAGAAAAAAGACAGAAAAGAGCTGTTTGGGGGCTGAGCTAGCGGTGCGGGGGGCTACCCCACCAATCAGAGCCCCGGTTATTTCCCTCCTTTTATGCTATGGAAAAGATGGGCGCTCGGGAAATCTCGGCACTCACCCGCAGTGCGGCATGAATTTTTTAAAAAAATAAAAATTTAAATGTAAAACTTTATCAGAAAAGAAGCAAACCCTTTTTTAACAAATAAAGCATTTAAAAACCTGAAACAAAACCGTTTTTTTCGCCGAGCCCCCGGCGCTACATGGGGAAAATTGAAAATAGAGAAATCGCCGGAAATACAGAAATTTTCAAATTGTTTTAAGCACTCCCCATTGGTCGGCATAAACCACCAATCAAAATGGGAAGCGACAATGCCCCAAATTAAAACCCCTATGGGGGGAAAAGAAATTTGACCAAAAATAAAAAAGGGGGGAAAAAAAAAATTTTGGGAGGAAATTTTTTCCCATTAATCCTATGGAAAAAATTTGCCCCAATCATATTAAAAAGGCGGGCCCAGTTAAAAATACTTAAAAATGCAGAAACGAGCTGTTTGGGTTTGAAGCGGGGGGGGTTTTTCTTTCCAGTTTACCCAATCAAGGGGACCTATTTTCCCAAAAAATAATTTCCCAAGGGGAAAAAAAAATTCTGACCCACGCTCTTGATTGGCTAATTAAAAAAGGGGCCCGCCGTTTTTTGGGGCCCAATGGGAAGCGACCCGACGCTCCCTATGGGTTTTCTAATGCAATCTGAAATAAAACCGTACAGGGCCGAAAAAAAATTATAACACTACAGAATTTTTTCCCATGTGTATAAAAAACGAAAATAATATGGAGGTAACAAAAAAAAAATATTACTTTCAAAAAATCATGTTTATTTTTATTTCGTTAGCCAAGGATCAATAGTATTGGGGGCAACGAAAAAAAAGAAATAAACATTATTTTATTGATTTAAAAATTTTTTTCGTTTCCCCCATATTTTCATTCGTTTTATATACACATCGGGACCACTTCTGTAGTGTTTTAATTTGATTTCGGCCCATGTTTCAGTTTTTTTTTCAGATTGCAAATTTTGAAAAACCCCAAAAGGGGCGCCCCTCGCTCTCCCCCTTGGTCCCCAAAAAACGGTTCCTCAAATTTTAAATTAGCCAATACAGCCGCCAGAATTTCTTTTTTCCCCCTAAACTCTAAGAGAAAGACTCGCGCTCTGATTGGCTAAGCTTGGGCGAGCCCCCGCCGCTTCAACCAATCAGCTCGTTTCTGCATTTTTACTGTATTTTGAACTGTCCCCCTTTGAATATGATTGGCAATTTATCTCCATAGGAATAATGGACATTGCCCGCTCCTATTCTGATTGGCTAGTTTAAAAGCCGACCAATGAGAATAGCTTAAACAATTTGAATTACTGATTTCCCGGCGATTCTCTCTATTCGCAATTCCTATGTAGCGCCGGTCTCGGCGACAAACGCGTTGTTTGGGGTTTTTTAACTGCTTTATTTGTAAAAAAGGGGTTTTCGGCTCTTTATCTTGATAATGTTTTACTTTTAAATAAAATTAAATTTTTTTGATTAATACTTCATGCCGCACGCGCTGAGTGCCGAGATGGGATTCAGTGCGCCCATCTCTCCATAGACATAATGGGAGAAGTAGCTCGCTCTCTGATTGGCTGGGATAGCCAAGCACCCGCTAGCTCAGCCAATCACTCTTTTCTGCCCCTTTTTACTGATTTTGAATTATCCCGCCGTGGATTCTGATTGGTCTAAACTTCTCCATAGACTAGAATGGGTCTTTGTCGCTCCTATTCTGATTAGCCGAGCTAGCCAAGCCCCCGCTACCTCAGCCAATCAGCTCTTTTCTGTCTTTTTACTGTATTTTGAATTATCCCGCCGTGGATTCTGATTGGTCAACCCTTTCCCCCATAGGTTTTAATGGTTCACTGTCGCTCCTATTCTGATTGGCTGGTTTATGCCGACCAATGAGAATAGTTTTTTTCAGATTTGAATACTGTATTCCCCGGCAATTTCCAAATCATAATTCTTGATTTTGCGCCGTTCTAGAGTTTTGGAAAGTGTTTTTTTTTTTTAATATGTTTATTTTTTAAACATTCAGCTCTTTTCTGACACTGTTTTCCGCCTTTATAAAGGCGATTTTTTCGGTATCATACTCCTGCTGCACGGAGCGGAGCGCCGAGATTTCTGTCGCGATCTTCGATCTGCTTCCTCGCATGTTCGGATCCTGCTTCACTGTGCCTCTGTCGGAGGCGTTAGACCAAATAAAACGAGGGCTGCTTGTCGGAGCTGCCGAAACGGCTGCACTGCGCCTTGGTTTTGCCGACTCGCCATCGTACATGCCTCGGAGTTTTCAAGCGCGCCGCGTCCCGCCCCGGGAAAACCTACCCCGCGCCCACACCGCCCCACTGCCCACCCCTTCATGCGGGGGGCAGCTGAAAGTGGCGAACACTGAGACTAACACTTAATCCCCGCGTCCGACAGCGGGATTTGGGCTGGGAGGCGCAGTATACGCCAAAAAACGGGTGAAAAGCCCGATCATACATGTCGCCCTGAGTCTTGGTGAACTATATCCAGTATTCTTTAAAGAGCTTGTCTGTGTTCGCCCGTGGGCCACCACCCACCCCCCGCTCCCACCCATGACTTTACAGCGGTAGATGCTCCTTTAAAATTCTCTACCTAACTACATAAAATCTTCAAATCTCTGATCTAGCTAAGTTGTAAGGATCACAGCTAACAGTAGAGTTTTCTCTGTGAAGAAATAGAATAATTTCGCTGAGCTGTTTGCTGAGCTGTTTGGACAGAGGCAGAGCGCACGTCCTACTGCTCTGAGATGCTGACAGACACTGATCATGAACAGGAAGGGCTGTTCTATGTAAAACGAGGTCATGTTATTTTTCCAGCCAATCGCAACCATACACATCCCAGTCATGACGCCGCACATACATCTCACCCTGCTCTATTCTATAAGCTGATTTGCTGGCCGCCAAAATGACAGAAAGCGCCGAAAATGGCGCGATATTAATAGATTATGCACAGATTTTAACCTAAATTATCGCGTGATCTAAAAAATACGATCAACGTAAATACCGTGCCGATTTCAACTTTGTCGATAATAATCGCTCAACACTAATTTTGGGCAATAAAATGACATACTGTAAAAATATCAAATATGAGATGTTAGTTAATACAGTGTCTACGGTACGCAAGCTGGAAAGCTAAAAGGTATATATGCTAAAAGATATCTTTTATTAGTAAATTCTAGACTCCCAGCAGACTATTGACCAGTGCATTACACTTACTTTGCTGCCTTACCTTCTTCCCATAGTACATAATGGTTTTATTCTTCCCCAGGTCAGCAGAGTACACAAGCATGGAGATTTATTTAATATTCAAAATTATGTGATTCCTCAGACCTCATTTCACTGCTCCATCATCCAGTTCTCATGCTCCACCGCACTATTTTGTCCGGCACAAAAGGTAATACTGTGTTCAGGACACATAGCAAATGTAGCCCAAAATGGACTACATTTGCACTATTGTTTCCCATGGATTCATCGCAGGATCCATCAGCATACTTTTCTCAGGCACCTTGACAAATACCTACAACAGAGATCCGGAAGGGGGCCACAGCACATTGTGAACCAAGCCTAAAACAGTTATACTGTTTATTTCTTTCATTGAGCTCATTGAGTAAACATTCACTTACAAAGTGAAAAAAAGTAAATTATTGCTGTTTTGAGACCTGAGGAATACCCTTTAGCAGAAATCACCTCCAGCAGATTTTTCCTTTAACTGCATACAAGATTTGTACAACACTGAGGGAGAATTTTGCAACCCTGCAAATGTGCTTTAGCTCATCAATGCTTTTGGGATGCCTTGCATGCACAGCCCTCTTCAGGTCATGTCACAGCATTTCAATAGGGTCATGGTCAGGACTCTGACATGGCTATTCCAAAACATAAATCCTTATTTTTTAACATTCCTTACTTGATTTATTTATGCGCTCTGTGTTTTCAGCTAGCTGCATCACCTGGTATCTCTAGCCTAAGGTCATGAACTGTTGCCTTTACATTCTCTTGTTAAATGTTTTGAAACAATCTTGAACTCATATTTCCTTCAGTGATCACATGGCATCAAGGTCCCGAGGCAGAAAAGCAACCCAAACCATGATAAACAAGTGAACATTTTGCAAATGTACCAGTAATCAGTAAATGCTGTAAATAGCTTTTGTCCTACCTTTATTCCTTAAGAAACAGTAATATTAATTAAATGCTCACTTGTATGAATATCGAGGTCTATACATCCTGCTGTGGGCTCACCATCTGTGAGCTTATCTTTATGTGCCCACTGAGGACTGAAGAAACGCATCTGGGATTTGATGTACCTTTATCGTCAGTTTATTTGTGACTAGGGTTTTCCAGGTTGAGTTTGTGGGGTCGCCCTTCTTGGGATGGCTACCCTGCTAAGGAATAGTTGACATACGGACACAATTAGGGTTAAAATATACTCTTGTCTCCATCTCTTATCCATGATCTTTATACCTGGAGGATACATAATCCCTGCTCGCCAAACTCCAGCTGGTACTGGTAAAGTATACATAGGCTTAATACTCCAATTGGGGAGTCTATGTTTGAATTTTTTTGTCTGGTTTTGTCTGGTCTATACAGGTATTGCTACTGGTTTCTGGGCACTTGTGTCCACATTATTGTTTGATTGCAATTTTGGTCTATTGGATATGTTTGTTATGATTACATGCTTTTAGTTTATTTTTTAGTAAAAGTTAAGTTTTACTTTTATCTAGTATAGGTGTTTTCTTCTGTGAATATTCATTTGTTCCCACTAGTACAAAAAATTGGCTTCTTCAGTGATTATTGTATAGTAAATGGCATAATACCATAGTTTGTCTTGTCAAAATAAAGTACTTCATATTACAGTATATTGACATAAAAAAGGCTGTTATTGCTAGGAACAAAAAAAGGCAGGCAGAATAAATAACATTTTCATAACCATCTAAACAAGCACAGTATGTACATTTTCTTTAGTAAAAGGATCAACGAAAAATTTTTTACAGAAACACATTTGGGTTTTTTTGCCATATTTTTTTCACTTTGGGGGGAAATATTCTTTGTAATTTTTTAAAACATAATAGGAAAATAGATTCTTGCTATTTTCACACAAAAAGAAAAACTCTTTGGCAAAAACCCCGCAAAAACCATTAAAAAGCACCACTATGTTTAATTTTGATGTATAGTATCCCGGGGGGTGGGGGGAAAAAAAATTTGGGAGGCATAGTACCCATGGTCTTTTTTGGGACCTATTCCCCCACCCCTAATAGTATGTTATCATAATTTAGACACTTCAGGGCTGTACTTTTTAAAGGGAAAATTTAGAAGAATTTTTTAAACCCCCAAAATTACTTTGTGACAAAATTTAAATGTAAGTACGTTAGCATAATTTTTGGGCTTAATATGTCATCCTCATTTAGGCTGCATATAGCAGAAATATCTGAATACAATATGGCGAAATTTTTTTAAATTTTTTAAGGGCTCCCCAGACTAAAGAAAAAATTTTTAAATGAGGTTGCAGCAATTTTTTCCCCTAAATTTCCTCATTTATGGAGTTCTTTTGGGTGGCAGGTGGATCCGGGTTTCCCGGGTTTCACAGGGGGTTTTCCTAATCAATTTAGGTGAGTTAGTTAAAAGGAACGGGAGACCTAGGACCCTTTGAATTAGTTTATTACGGTTTCCAATAATCTAATGTTTTAAATAAACATAAGGGCCCTTTTTTAACCCTTTAAACCTCCGGATTTTGGGTTTCAAAAGGGAAACAATTTGTTTGTTAGCTTGCAGGGGCATCTGAAATTATTTCTACAGAGGGCATCATAGAAGCTAAGGTTGACCCTATTAGCAGACTCCAAGGGGGCACTTTTGGCCCCCTAAACCCCCCGAAAGTAAATACTATGGACTCCCTGTATTGGAACGGGGGCGCCCCCTGTATCTGGTTTTTCACACCCATATCAGGCCAAAAACCCCATTTTTTCCCAAATTTTTAAATCTCCCCCACCCCGCCACTCCGGGGACATTACAAACGCACCCCGCAGCACTTTTTTAATGCGCCCGATCTTGGGGGGTTTTGGGGGAGGCGGGGTGCACCAGCACCGTAACGAAGCTACATATTTATAACTTCGGGTGCAGCATTTCTGGGCGCATTAAAAGTCGGAACAGGTATAACCCCTTCAAAGGGTAAACCTTAAACTGAAATGTCGCCCGAGCGCGGAAAAGGGGCCTGAAATTTTGAACCCCCTTTAGAGCCCGTTCATAAATCAGGCACATTCTATGCCTTTTTTATTCGCATGAAATTTGGCGTCCCCGCGCCAAATTTCATACATGTCGTCCTATATGTTTGGAACAGCGGCAATGCTGGGGAAAATTTATCAAACTAGCAAGTTCTTTTTTACCCGTACTTGCATGCAAACTTGCAATTTTTTCCCGTTTTAAATTTTATCTTCCATCTAACCCTTTAAAGATCTATTTTTGATCTTTGTTTCTCTTCATCTAATGATGTCTTGAATTTTCACATCATTAGTGGTCTTCTGTACTTTGGGAGTTAAAAAATGTCAGTAGCCAAACACAGACCACAACACCACCTGCACGTGATTGGTCTGGTTAGTAATTGGCTGTACCTGTCTGGTGAACGATGTCCATTCACTGTTTCAGCGGAGATGAAGGGACCAGACAATGTGGATGAGCACAAGCATCTGGAGGGTAATTATGAGACTTATCTTCTATTGTTTATTATGCCCTGATGGGCAATGAGCATTTTTAACTCCCAGAACACCCCCTTTAAGCACATAACTGGAGGTTTATGGAGGTTTAAATATGAACTAACAGGTCAATTCTCTCTCTTGCTTTATTGGGCTACCTGGATAGAACTAAACCACAAGGCCAGAAAAGGGAGTTAGATGATCTTTAAGGTAAGGGGAAGACACTTTTATATTTGTATTTTAAAATTTTTTTAAGTGAGCGAATTTCTAAAAAATTTGATTCGGCCGATTCATCAAATTTTTCCCCAAAATTTGATTGTTCCCCCCCCAAATTTTTTTTTTCAATGAATCGCTTTAAAAAAAAGCTATTTCCGGGGTGCAGAAGCGAAAGTGTTGAAACATTGTGCCTCAGAAAAATCATAGGGCGGTGATTTGGTATTGAAACAATCTATGATTTAGTATGCCACAGATACGAGCCACTCTTAAATTGCTTCACATTCACTTATCTGGCATTACGGGCAGAAAAATGATCATATAACGAAGTGGGAATGCACCCGGGCAGGTAAGCATTTCCACTAAAAAACTAGCAAGGCCCAAAATCCCACTATAGCGTCAAAGAGCCACTCCTTTTTACAAAACCCCAAAAACAAATTTATTTAAAAAAATTAATGAACTTTTTTCTTTTTAAAATTCTTTTGTGTGTGTATTTTTTACAACCACATCTCCATTACAGGCAGATTATTATTTTGGGTATTGTTTTTCCCGCGACAAAAAAATTCTTTTTTTAAATTGTAAGGTGAAACACCTTTTTAAATACAGCTTGTTATTTGTTTTTCACACACCCATACGGAAAGGATATTTTTGTATTGGTCTCTGGAAAGAGTTATTTTTACTTATAAGGGGGAAACACCCTTTTAAAAACAGTACATAGGTATATGTAAAAACGGGAAGAAAATAAAGGGGCCAGGGGCCAAAAGCTGGGACCCAACCCTGTGTCAACATATGCAGTGTCACTATCCAGTGGCCTGGGAGAAACGTGTCTCAGAGGTTGTGGTCTATCCTGCTGCTGCAACAGCAGCAGCACCTAGTGGCACCCATCCAATTTCAGGCAGTCAAAGCTCCACCACCTCTGCCGAAGGGAGCTTTCTGTCTTTCGCATCATCTAAAAGTCCAGATGCTCTTGCTCCTTGCCACTCATTGTGCCAGCAGTTGTTCACCAAGGCGATTACAAGAGACAGCAGTATGTGTCCAACCATTCTATGGCACAAAAGCTGACCGTGCCCCTTTTCAAGTTGGTGATACTGCAGTCCCTCCTTTTTCAAGTGGAGGACTCTGCAATGTTCAGAGAACTGATGGCTTGTGCGGAGCTGAGGTGAAGAGGTGGAGAGTCAGTGCAGTGGGGGCCATAGTTACCCCTAGGAGAACTCAATTGTCCACCCAAAATGTAGAGAGAATCACCTTTGTCAAGATGAATCAGCCGTGGATCAGCCAGGATTTCTACACGCCAATGCCTGATACATCAGATTAGATCAGCCATGCTGACTCAACCAAACGTTGATAAATGAGTCTGGATTCTTTTGGCTACCAGCTACTATTCTGATGTTGCCACCCACCTGATGCCACACATCTGCTGCCAGCTGCTCCTTCTACCACCCAGCATCTTTACCAGGGACTGGTATTGCCACCCACCTCCCCTCTCTTAACTGGGCAATTATGTAGCCTTCTGATCCTGCTGCCACCTCACCAATCACGTCTCCTCATGCTGCTGCTGCTGTCACCTCCAGGCTATGTCACAATGTCACTCTCTGGCTTGTTTCTGGTGCTGCCGCCACCTCCTCATTATGTCACCTAGCTGCCGCCACCTCAAAATTATGTTATTGTGCTAATCTCCGGCCTGATGATGCTGCTGCTGTTGCTGCCGCCACCTCCACACTGTGTAATTGTGCCAATCTGTGGCCTACTTATGCTGCTGCCACCTTCACCTTCTGTAATTTTGACACTCTGTTGCCTACTGATGCTGCTGCCAACTGACACACTCAGCTATATTCTGAACTCCCATATAAGTGGAAGGAGAGAATGTCTACAAGCGCATGCTCCTTATTCTCATGCATGGTTGGCTGGCAATTAGTTGAGAGCCAACCTGAGCAGTACAATTTACTTTGTGGGAACTCCCCTTTAATCAGGACACTGAGATAAAACTGCAATCATTGTTTTCATACTATTATCCTTAGCTAGTAATTTAGCACTACAGCACATCCAATAATAATTCATAGGAAAGGATAATACATAGTGTTTGTATTTTTATTTTTTACCAAAGTTAGTTTCTGTTGGAGTGAAGCAAGAGCAATATTATACTAATATTACATTCTATAGCATTAAGCCTCCTGCTGGACAAAATTACAGTAATAGGGGTTAAAACAGCACCATTCAGACAGATATTGCATCTTTCACCTTGTTTGCTGTACCTTCACCGCCGCAGCCAGTTATGACCTCATTTTTTAAATCTATCATATGTAACTTTATGTGAGAATAACTTTTTATACTTTTACGTATTCATGTGATTCAGATAATGTTTTTTCGTGACACATTGTGCCTTAAGTTAGTAAGAAATGTTGAGAACATTTTGAAAAATTTGCCATTTTCAAAGTTCAAAAATGTAAGACAGGTATTCGACACAAAATAGTTTAGAACTAGTATCTACCTTATGTCTTCTGTAGGTTGGCAGCATTTTTTAAATGTCTTTTTATTTTTTCACAACATTAGCAGGCTTAGAAATTTAGCAGTATTTTTTCACATTTTTGAGAAAATTAGCAACTTAGATTTTTTTATGGCCCAGTCCAGTTCTGATTTTGTTTGGGGACCTGTATGTTTAATTCCCCATAAATGCTCCTCTAAAAAACTACACCCCTTAAAGTATTTAAAAAAAGATTTAAAAGTTTTGAAAAACCTTTGGGTTTCTCACAGAAATTAAAGCAAAGTGGAACATGGTGGATTTGACAATGGAAATGCAACCCAACATCAATTCCCCCAATTTGACCTGGATCATAGTTTCCAGTTTCAATATATTAAAAAAATATTTTTAAGGCATTTGCCAATACTGACTGAGGACCCCTTTATTTAAGAGCATTCTATTAAACTATCAATTGCCCCCCGGGAAAATCCAGACTTTGGGAATTTTTTAAACCCAAATTAATTGTGACTAAAAATTCACGAAAAAATTGGCTTACCCAAACGGGTTTTTATAAGTGTGATTCGAACCCTGGGGTAGTAGTTTTTGAACTTGTAAAACTTTTCCAAATAGTCAACACTTTTAAAACCTTTTACAAAAAAAACAATATATCAACTGCAATTCCCATCATGTAGTTTATCTGGCCACTTGTACCTTATGTGGATTATACTATGTGGGTAGCAACACAAGAAAATTAAAAACCCGAATCTTAGAGCATCTCAATGATATAACTAATACATCCATGTGTAACAGATCACATCTTTCAAATCACTTCAGAGAAAGTCATGATGGTAATTATGTTGGAAAAAAATTTTCAAAAAAAGTGGGAAACCCTTAGGGGAGGGATTTGTTAAAAATTTTTCACGCGGGGAAAGTTTATTGTATTTACTTTAGATAATCGTCCCCCTGTTTAAATCTTAGGCAAGAATGGATGTTTCAAAATCAATATATCAAAAAAACCTTTTTAAGGCATTTGCCAATACTGATGGGATCCAAATTTAAAGCTTCCCCCTCTAAAGGTCTCATTTTGGTAACCGGAAATCACAAATTGGGTAATTTGTTATCCCTCAATTTAATTGTGACTAAAAATTCACAAAAAAAATTGGCTTACCCAAATGGGTTTTTCTAAGTGTGATTCGAACCCCTGCAGGGTATGTAGTTTTGTGAACATTGGTAAAACATTTTCCAATAGTCAACACATTAAAACCTATACAACAAAACAACAATATATCAACTGAAATTTCCCCATCATTATTTTTTTGGGCCACTTGTTTTTGTGGTTTAACTAGTGGGGGCAACAAAAAAAAAATTAAAAACCCTTTAGAACTCTGTTTAACTAATAAAATTTTTTGGGTTTTCAATACTCTTTCAAATCACTTCGAAAAGATATGGGTTTTTTTGGCTTTTTGTTTTTATAGTTTATAGTTTATGTTCATGTTTGCAGTTTTTATGTATTTGTATCTTTTGTATCTGTTCATTAGTCCATTTATAGTATTGTTTGTTTGATGTTTAGATCTTATTGCGCCTGGTATATTTACCTTATTCTCGCATCTTCTTCGTTTTGCTCCCTCTAGTTTGTAGTGGTAACGATATTCATTCATTTATTCTGCCAGTACCAGTTTGGGTTTCAAAATTTAGTAATGACGTCTATGTTCTTCGGGTGACCCCCTGCTTCCCGGGAAAAACAGATTAGAAAACGCATCAACAGGTGAGTGTGTTGAGCGTTATATCGACAAAGTTGAAAAACGGGAAGGTTTTTTTTGGTGATCGAAATTTTTTAGATCATGCGATAATTAAGGCTAAAATCTGTGCATCTTTCTATTAAGATCGCACCATTTTCGGCATTTCCTGTAATTTTTTTTGGCGGCCAGACAAACCCAAGAATACAGAATTTAGGCAGGGTGAGATTTTGTGTGCGACGTCATGGACTGGGATGTGTATGGTTGCGATTGGTGGAAAAATCACATGACCTCGTTTTACATAGAACAGCGTTTCCTGTTCAGCCTCAGTTTTCTCTCAGCGTCTCATAGGAGTAGGACGTGCGCTCTGCCTGTGGCCAAACAGCTCAGCGAAATTTATTCTATTTCTGCACAGGGGAAACCCTCTACTATTAGCTGTGATCCTTAAAACTTTAGTTAGATTAGAGATTGGAGATTTTATGTAGTTAGGTAGGGGAATATTAAAGGAGCATCTACCGCTGTAAAGTCACGAGGGGAGCGGGGGGGGGGGGGGGCCCCCGCGGGCGAACACAGACAAGCTCTATAAAGAACACTGGATAAAGTTCACCAAAGTTAGTGTAGACATTGCACTGCCAATATCTTTATTATTAACAGTTTGCTTTTGAATATTTCCTGGATATTTGGGCAGCCTGAGCTTATATTAGGTTACACATCATTTCTAGTACTGCAGGTCTCTGTGTTAGGTTGCAAAACCTCTTTTTTTATTATCAGTATACATTTCAGATAGGTGTTCATTTTCATTTTAACCCATTCCACTTTGTTAAATATATCCACCTTGCACTTAAATCTGAAAACAGAAAAATTTTATAGACACCACAGGTGAATTGAAAGGGGGCAAAAAATATTCCGTGTATTTACGAAAACATTAACAGTTTACGTGTTTTTTGACTTTGGCGCACTACAGCTTTGTTCATTGACGCAGCTTGCACGTAAATCTGGAAACAGCAATTTTATAGTCACCCAGGTGAAATTGAAAGGTGCAAAAAAATTTTATTATCCGAATACATTTCAGATACGTGTTTTTTGATTTTGGCGCACTACAAGCTTTGTTCATTGCCCGCCAGCTTGCAAAAAATCTGAAACAGCAATTTTTTTAGTCACCACAGGTGAATTGAAAGGTGCAAAAAATACATTTTATTTATCCGAATACATTTCAGATACGTGTTTTTTTACTTTGGCGCACTCAAGCTTTGTTTCATTGACGCAGCTTGCACGTAAAATCTGAAAACGCAATATTATAGTCACCACAGGTGAATTGAAAGGTGCAAAAAAAATACCGTGTATTATCCGAAAAACATAACAGATACGTGTTTTTTTTGACTTTGGCGCACTAACAGCTTTGTTAAAATGACGCAGCTTGCACGTAAATCTGAAAACAGCAATTTTTAGTCACCACAGGTGAATTGAAAAGGTGCAAAAAATACCGTGTATTATACGGAAAACATAAACAGATACGTTTTTTTTTAACTTTGGCGCACTACAGGCTTTGTTCATTGACGCATAGCTTGCACGTAAATCTGAAAACAGCAATTTTATAGTCACCACAGGTGAATTGAAAGGTGCAAAATAATCCCGTGTATTATACGAAAACATAAACAGATACGTGTTTTTTGACTTTGGGTCGCGGGTACGCTTTGTTCATTGACGCAGTTGCACTTTAAATCTTAAAACAGCAATTTATAGTTCACCACAGGTGAATTGAAAGGTGCAAAAAATAACCTTGTGTATTATACGAAAACATAACAGATACGTGTTTTTGACTTTGGCGCAACTACAGCTTTGTTCATTGGACGCAGCTTGAAACCATAAATCTGAAAACAGCCATTTTAGAGTCACCACAGGTGAATTGAAAGGTGCAAACAATACCGTGTATTATACGAAAACATAACAGATACGTGTTTTTTGACTTTGGCGCACTACAGCTTTGTTCATTGACGCAGCTTGCAAGTAAATCTAGCAGAAAGATAAAATATAGTAACAACAGGTGAATTGAAAGGTGCAAAAAATACCGTGTATTATACGAAAAAAAAACAGATACGTGTTTTTTGACTTTGGCGCACTACGCTTTGTTCATTGGACACAGCTTGCACTGTAAATTCTTAAAAAACAGCAAATTTTTTTAGTCACCACAGGTGAATTGAAAAGGTCCCATAAAAATACCATGTATTATAAAAAAACATAACAGATAGGGTGTTTTTTGCACTTTTGCCCGGGTCCAGATTTGTTGATAGAGACACCTTGCAGTTAAATTTGAACCCAGCAATTTTGTTTTTGATAGAGGGATTTGAGAATAGCGTGATTTGCCGTCTTTTAATAAGAGACTTTCCAAAAACTATTCCATTACCTTCTCAAATTTTTATATTTTCTGAACATGGAGGGGAAAATGCAGGTGGTAAGCGAGCAAAGAGGGGGTAGCACATGGAGGTAGAGGTACGAGAGAAGGTGCTCGTTCCAGTGTGGCGACAACACGCATGCAGCGGATCGTCAGTTGCAGGACCGTCAGGCCTGTCTCGTGGGTTTGGGCCCTGTTAATCTCATTAACGAACAGCGTCGCCATTCTGTCTTTCTGTGGTTACAGCAACCTGCATCCACCCGTCTCACCTCCTGTCCTCCTAGTCCGGCCACAAATGTCGTCATCAGCATCATCGGGCATCCGTCCAACATGAAGCAGCCCAAATGTCAACTCGGGTCCCAGCACTGTGGATAATCCTTTTGTCTGAAGACCTCTTTGATGACAAAATGGGGTTTGGGGGTTTCAGAAGGCATGGTAATAGATCAAGAAGTTGTTTTAGTCTGCTCTGACGCCCAGTTACTGATGCCATCAGAGGAGGAGAAGGAAGCCGGTCATCGGCCAAAATTCCCGGGCGGTCGGCAACGCCTTGCAGGCCCTCTTGCTTGTGGGCCCGCAGCTTCTGATGGAGAAAGTCAGGACGACCAAGTCACCTTTTGTTGATGAGTGATGATGATGACATTGCGGATCCATCCTGGTCTTTCCGCAGAATTTGCTTGCGAGCCCCTTCATCAGTGGACGGAGGAAGATGATGGGGTAGTGTCCATACGGGTCCCGCCACAAAAAGAGAGAGGGCGGTCGCAGAAGTCCGTGATATGATTCCGCCAGCCACGGTCAGGGGGGAAAAACCCCGCTCCTCGCTTATCGCGTCAAAAAGGTCCAGGGACCTCTCAAGCCTGGGCCTTTTTTTGAGCAAGCCTCTGATTCACCCAGCGATGTCATATGCCACCTTTGCCATAAACGCATAAGTAGAGGCAAGAAACCTTAAGTGGTTTAAACCACCACCAACATGTCTAGTCACATGCAGCGAATGCATGAGTTGAAATGGAGGCAACAGTTGGCCCAAAAAAGGCCAGACAGACGCCCGGGCCTCCAACCACTGTCACCCCCACTGTCTCCGCCTCCGCCACCTCCGCCACCACCACGCGTTCCTCAGCTGCCCATGTCTCTCAGAGTCATGATCAGGGATCACCCTTTCCGCTTCAGCCTCCACCGTCCCCCAAGTACCACCAGCACACCACGGGACCCATCCTACCCCTTCTCCTTCCGCCAGTTTGACGACCTGCCCCGCCGTACAGCGGCCATTTCTAGCACCCAGCTTCTGTCTTCAGGTTTGGGAGCAGAAGAAACGCTTTAACCCAAACCATCCCAAAGCCCAAAAGCCTGAATTTCGGCATTGCCAGGCTTTTGGCCTTGGAAATGTTGCCTTCCTTTCTGGTGGGACACAGATGGGTTCCGCCACGTCATGGCCCTTGCCTGCCCCCAATACCAGATGCCGAGCAGGCATTTCTTTGCCAGAAAAGCCGTCCCTGCCCTGGCCAGCCACGTGTCATCTAAATTTCAAGCGCGTTGTCTGCATCTGTGGCCGGAAAAGTCCATCTGACCCACCGGACACATGGGACTAGAAGCCGGCCAAGGCCGCTATATCTCTGTGACAGCTCACGGGGTGATCTGGGTGGATGTCTCTGGGGGTGACGGTGGGCTCTCAGGCTCGGCGCACGCTCTTCAAAACCGCAGGGATGGGTGCAGGGCTCTCTCCCCAAGGTCCTTTTGTGGCGTCACGTGCCCAGAGAAACCGGGCCCGTTTTAAAATTAATCTGTCTTGCACACCGTCCACACACAGGTCAGGAGCTGTGGACGGCTCTCCGCAAACGAGACCGGCTGGCTGGGTGACAAAAACCTTGTGCCAGGAAAAGTAATATGCGATAACGGGAGAAATCTGCTGGCCGCCCTTAAGATCGGTAGGCTGGAGCACATCCCTTGCCTGGAACTGTCATGAACCTTGTCGTCCAGAAATTTCTAAAGAGCTACCCGGGTCTGGACTGCCTACTGGGGAAGGGCCTCAAGTCTAAGTTCGACTTCCGCCGTTCGTACCCTGCTTCGTCCCGCCTGGCTGTGTTGAAGCGTCAGCTCGGCCTCCCTGCCCAACCGTCTCATTGTTGACGTGGCAACACACTGGAATTCCACCCTCACATGCTCCAGCGATTGTGGCAGCAGCGCAATGCCACTACGCAGTACGAATTTAACACATGGCCTGACAAGCAGCGGTGCGGATCTCGGGGTGTTGAGCCAGGTGAAAGAGCTCTGCACCATCCTTGCCAGTTTTGAAGAAGCCACCAAAAATGGTCAGTGCGGACAATGCCCTTGTCACAGAGCATTTGGGTGATCTTAGTTCTGGAACGATCGTTGGACACTCTGAAACAACAGTTCCCGCCAGCGGAGGGGAGGAGGGAGACGGATACAGATGCGGACACGGAGCCTTTCTCTCCGTCAAATTCCACAAGGCCGACAGTTTCACAATTTCATGGTCTTCATTAGGGCAGTGGTTCGGGGTCCAGAGCTAGTGCAAGTGGCGATTTAGCTCTCGGGGAGCATTATCTCAGGCAAGTCAGGGCTGTGTTGAAGCTGTGCCGGAAGCAACGGAGGAGTAGGAGGTATTCCTAGACACCGATGTTACCGACGTCCCTGCCTTGGAAAGAGGTTGGCGCGAATTTGAGGCGGAGGAGGAAGATGAGGAAGATCAGTTTGCTAGTGCCCCTCAACCCAGAGGCTTGGGAAATCAAGGCTCCATCTCTCACATGAGTGCTTGGATGCTCCATTTCCTACAAACATGATCCTCGCATTAAGGCCATCAAAATGAACAACAGTTACTGGGTGGCCACCCTCCTGGATCCCCGTTTCAAAACAAAACTCAGCACTTTCCTTCCACCCACCCAAATAGGAGAGTAAAATGCAGGAAATGGAGACCTTGCTGATTGATCAACTGGAGAATCTGTTTTCGTCTGATTCACGTTCTTCAAATGTCCGGTGGAACAACGCCAGCGATGTGACAGCAGTAGAGAGCCAAGTAGCCTAAGCGGCAGCAGCAGCAGGCAAGGTGGCAGAAGCCTAATCGGTGACCTCTGGCAATCTTTATTTTCCACCTCACCAACGCATGCAATGTAGGGCACACATACAACACACAGAGACCAGCTTAAGATCATGGTGCACGACTATCTGCGTCTCAACTCGATTGTTTTTTTTTGGGGTTCCGGACCCCAAAAGACTTCGGGTATCCAAAATGGCCGAATTTGGGCCCCAGCTGGCTCGCCACGCCATAGAGGTGTTGTCCTTCCCAGCAGCCAGCGTCATTTCTGAGCGGACCTTCAGCAAAATTTCATTACGACAAACGCATCCGGCTTTCCACAGATAATGTGGATTTGTTTGACTTTCATCAAGGGTGAATCAGGCATGGATCTCTGATGATGTTGTGGCCCCAATTGCCGAGGTCACCGATTAGTTGCTGGTCTACTTCACATTCCTCTCCAAACAGAAATGGTCCTTTGAAAAACTTATTTTACTGCAATTTTTTTTCTCAGTTCCCAACAGTTCATTTTGCTGGTTTTGCTGTGAGGAGACTGTAAAAGACACCAAGGTTTTCTGACAAAACCATATTCCCTTTACTCACTTCATCTTTAGAATTTTTCGCAGTGTCACTGGTTTTGGGGTCATGTTGCCTCACAATTTTTCACAGTGGCTGAGAAGTCATATTTATAATTTTTTGGGGTCATGTTGCTGTGAGATACAGCAATAATTATGGTCCTTTGGAACAGAAATGTGGCTTTTAAGTGGCATTTCTCCCTCACACTTTTTAACAGTGGCTGAGAAGTCATATTTATAATTTTGGGGTCATGTTGTTGTGAGATACAGCAATAATGATGGTCCTTTGGAACAGAAATGTGGCTTTTAAGGTGCATTTCTCCCACACAATTTTTTAACAGCGGGTCTGAGGGATATTTATATTTTTTGGGGTCATGTTGCTGTGAGGGTAAAGCTATAATCATGGTTTCCTTTGAACTGAAAATGTGGGCCTTCTAAGTGCATTTTTTCCTCTACAATTTTTTAACAGTTTGGGTGAGAAGTCAATTTTAGAATTTTTTGGGTTATGCTGCTTTGAAATGCAGCAATTAATCAGGTCCATTCTAAAAAAATGTTGTTTCTAATAGACATTTGTTCTTCACAATTGTCAAAAGTGGCTCATGGGTCATGTTTTGAATTTTTTTGGGCATTTTGCTGTGACATGCAGCTATACTACAGGTCCTATTCTAAAAAATGTTTTTTTCTAACAGACATTGTTCTTTACAGTTGTCCAAAGTGGCTCAAGGGTCAGCTTTGAATTTTTGGAGGCATTTTGCTGTGACATGCAGCTATACTACAGGTCCTATTATAAAAAAATGTTGTTTTTTAACAGACATTTGTTCTTCACAATTGTCCAAAGTGGCTCAAGGGTCATGTTTTGAATTTTTGGGGGCATTTTGCTGTGACATGCAGCTATACTACAGGTCTTATTATAAAAAAAATGTTGTTTCTAACAGACATTTGTTCTTCACAATTGTCCAAAGTGGCTCAAGGGTGATGGTGCTGTCAGAAACAGAAATAGGTAGGACACTGTTAATGAACACATATTGCAAAATGACTTGTTTTTGCAAGATCTTTTTAAAATAGCTATCAATCCCTGGTATTGAGACAACCCATTTAATATATAAAAAAAAAGAGAAAAAAAAGAAAATGGTGGGATTCCATCCCATTTTAAAAAATGTGTTTTATAGAATTAAACTACAAAAAAAACTTGATGTACAAAAAAAGCTGGTTAAAAAAATTTTCCTCTGAATTTGTACAAGGGAGGGTTTCAGGAAAACTTGGACCAAGTGTAGGTTAATTCAGAGGACATGGAGTATGGAGCACGGACAGAGAACAAAGTACAGAGACCCTTTCCTCCAGCACGTTGAGTAAAATGAGAAAAAGATGCCAAGGAAAAAGGGCACCTGGGTGGAACAGGAGCGTTAACCACCAGTATTTCCAAGTGAAAGCTCAATTGGTCCGCCCTCATACGGAGGGGCAAGCGCTACCCAGGTCTTGACTGTGTTTCTGAGGAAGGCTGGAGTTCTCACACTTCCGCTTCCGGGACTCTGCTTCAGCACGGACAGTTTTTGTTGCTGGGGTCATCAGGGGGATTTTAACCTGCGTGTTAATAGATGACGGACGCCAGCCTGGGCTCTCACCGCACCCCACTGTAACTCCGGCCCTGGGTCATGCTGTGGCACAGGGGCAGGTATAGTCAATGTCCAGTTCAACCTAAAATGGTGTGAAGACTCCTTTTTCCGGGGACTTTTTAATTTGGGGTCAGACAGGTTTAAGGGTCATACTGTGGTACAGGACAGGTATTCAATGTCCAGTTCAACTAAAATGGTGGTTGAAAGACTCCTTTTTCCGGCACTTTTTTATTCTGAGGGTCAGACAGGTTTTTAAAGGGTCATGCTGCGTCAGACAGAGTTTGTTTAATTTTTCCAGTTCAACTAAAATGGTGGTTGAAAGACTCCTTTTTCCGGCACTTTTTAATCTGGGGGTCAGACAGGTTTAATGGTCATACTGCGGTCCAGGACAGTTCTGTCCAATTTCCAGTTCAACTAAAATGGTGGTTGAAAGACTCCTTTTTCCGGCACTTTTTAATTGTGGGTCAGACAGGTTTAAGGGTCATTTCTGCGGTCCAGGACAGGGTTTGTCAAAGTAGTTCAACTAAAATGGTGTTGAAAGAACTCCTTTTTCCGGCACATTTTTAATCTGGGGGTCAGCAGGTTTAATGGTCATATGCGGTCCAGGACAGTTCTAGTCAATGTCCAGTTCAACTAAAATGGTGGTTGAAGACTCCATTTTCCGGAACTTTTTAATCTGTGGGTCAGACAGGTTTAAGGGTCATGCTGTGATCCAGGACAGGGTTATTCAATGTCCAGTTCAAAATAAAATTTGGTGGTTCAAAGACTACTTTCTTCCCGGGACTTTTTAATCTGTGGGTCATGCAGGTTTTTAGGGTTTATGCTGCGTTCCAGGACAGGGATATTCAATGTCCAGTTCAAGTAAATGATGGTTCAAATAAAACTGCCTTCTGGCACTTTTTTAATTTGTGGGTGATGCAGGTTTTAAAGGGTCATGCTGTGGTACAAGACAGGGATAGTGAATGGTGTGTGACTTTTTTTCTGTGGCTTTTAAAAGCCTGTGTTGTACCTAAGATGTAGCAGGTAAACCATTTGACTGTTTGTGGCTGTTATTCCAGCTTCTCCAGCCCTGTTTGGGTGTTAAGAATGAAGGTGTTGTTGCTCTCCCATAGACTTTAATGGTCATCGGAGATGAAACGACTTATCGACTATCGAAAAACCTTATCGATGGTGGCCGACTATCGACTATCGCCCGATGTCGATAGCCAACGTAATTGATCAACACTACAGGTGAGCAATTATTTGTAATTGTTTTTTGGAATATTTAAGCAAGCGCAAAAATAATTGTTTTTATGCTATGACTAAGGGTATAGTTTCACCCGAAACTCGTTAGCTGTTGGGTTTTTGTATGGCTATGGAGGCTAACAGTTTTTATGGATACCAATAAACTTCATTAAGTTTTGTCTTCGGATCTTGTATTGTTGGAACCGCTGTATCATCCCCTTCAAACTGTTTTGAACAAAATACAGCAATCCTGGTAGTGTTTTTTATTTTTAACAGCGGTCACTGTGAGGTATAAATGACATGCTAGCTTTATTAATCAGGTCCATACGATTATAGCGATACCCAGTTTGTATATTTTTATGACGTTTTACTGCTTTTATGCAATAAAAACACTTTTATTCAAAAGGGAAAACATGTTTTTGTATCACCATTGTCTGAGAGCCATAGTTCTTTATTTTTCTATGTACGGAGCTGTGTATGGGTTTATTTTTTGCAGAATGAGTTGATGTTTTTTGTGGACATGGCTTTTTGATCACTTCTAAAACCAATTTTGGAAGAAAGGGTGGAGAAAATGCTACAAAGCCAGTGGTGTTTTTTGTTTTTATTTTTAAAAGTGCAGTATATGTGACAAATTAGTTTTATTATGATTATGGAAAAATTAAATTTACATATTTTTTTAGATTGAAGCACTTTAAAAAACAGTGTTTTTAGTGTGTGAAATAATATTTATGCATCGCTATCTTCTGATAGCCATAACTTTTTTATTTTTCCGTATACAAAGCTGTGTAAGGACTTTTTTTAGGGATGACTTTTTTATTGGTATCTAACATGACAGATTTACAGTATAGGTTGTTACACACGCGGCAATGCCAAATTTGTGTATTTTATTTATTTGTGATCTTTTTATGGGTGATTGTCGTTTGTAAAGAGGAAAAGGGTGGTGTACATGTTATTATTTTATGGCATTTGTAAAGGGGAAAAGGGTGGTGTACATGTTTTTATTTTATTTTTTGTTTTACTTTTTTGCTTTTATACTTTTATTTTTTTTACTTTTCCTCATAGGGACTTGTATCAGTGATCTTGAGATCACTGATACAATGGAGAGCAGTACACAGCAGTACTGCTGTGTTCTTCTCGCCATGGTAACTGTCAATCAGTATGCCCAGCCATGTCCACAGGGCACGGCAGGGCATAGTGACATCACGAAAATCCTGGAAGGCTTCCGGGCTGTCATGGAAGCCATCTGAGCCTGCGATCATGCCACGGATGCTCCCATTGGGACAGAGGGAGCTCACTCCATTTGTCTTTCCCTTAGCTGCAGCGATCGCGACTGATTTACTAAGGTGATTGTGCTGCGGGTTCTCCGCTGGGGACAGAGGGAGTTCCTTCCCTTTGGCTTTTCCTTAGCTGACACAATCGCTTTACTAAGACAGTTGTGTCAGAATTCTGGTGCAATTTGTGCCAAAAATAAAGGTGTACATGATTTAAAACACATTTATTATGTGTTTTAGACTCTTTCTAGACACTTATGAGCCTTGCCTGAAAAAAAGGCCTGTGGTCTTAGTAAATAGATTGTGGCTTTTTGAAAAGAGACATGGTTTAGCATGTGATGGCAAAAAGTGCAAACATTTGGGTGCAATTAATGGCATGAAGAAGGTCAAAAAACAGACGGTGTAAAATTAGACTAGACTGTCTAAACCTACCGCAGATTTATCAACACTATGATAAATGAGGTGCATATTAAGACTGTCTAACAAAACTGTTAGATAGTATTGATAAATCTGCACCATTGACTATAAATATGCATGCCTTAGATCTCTGGAAAAACATAACTTTCTACATTTTATAGATGAATAATATCTATGTCTAAATACCTTGAAAAAACTGCTTACTGGCAGATGGAAGAGTTCATGCACAGGCATTCAAAAATACTTTAATGTGAATCACTGTGCCTCTGCCCTTCTCAAGCCCTGTGCTCAGCTTTTCAGGACTTTTTAACTTAACACTAAGGGCCACCTGTATGAAAACTGTCTAGGTCTAAAACTTACTTTGTTGTGCATAGCAACCAATCAGAGCACACCTTTCATTTCATATAATGCTCTGGAAAAGAGGAGCGCTCTAATTGCTTGCTATGGGCAACAATGACAGTTTTAGACCTAGACAGTTTTTGTACATGTTGCCCTTAGAAACTAAAAAATCTGGTTCAAGTATTTCATTGCGCATAGGCATTACAGTAATAAAGTAAAGGGGCATGTATGAAAACTGTCTATGTATAAGACTTTCTTTGTTGCCCATAGAAACTAATCAGAGCTCCCCTTTAATTTTTTTCAGAGCACAATATGAAATGAAAGGGGAACTCTGATTGGTTGCTATGGGCTATGAGGAAAGTCTTACAGTTTTCCTACATGTGGCCCTAAGTATTATGTCAACCAAATCCAAGTAAGGGTGTGTTCACTGCATTTTGCCATCCATTGATGGTTTCAATCAGGATACCGTGAAAAACAATACCCTGATGTATACCATTTCAGATCTGCAATGAGCTGATAGATGGGAATAGAACCAATGTAGTCTGAATTGGAGTACGTGTTCTCTATTTCCCACAATGGCTTAGATATGTGAAAAGTGTCCTTGTGAAAAGTGTTGAGTTGATACTTAAGATTGAAAGTGTCTCACGGTACTTTGTAAGTGTGCCCCATCATAAGACAACTGCGCCAAAAAAGTGTCTTAGCCCACCACTTTAAAAATGGCATGAATAACAATGCATGAATTATGACTTTTTCTGGCATGAGAGCTACATAAATTTGTTGTATCGTACAAATTGGCATAGACATGCCCACTGAAGAGTGACATCGACAAGTGTCAGTTTTGTTGGACAGACTCATTCTTTTTGGAACAAATGCTTTAGGAATATGTCGAATATGGAGCACACAATTATTTGTGTCGTAACCAATAACAGAAAACTAGAGCAGCAACTTTCATACCTCTGGGCCATTGTGTGTATGAAGCCAGGAAATAGAACAAACATAGTCCAATTCAGTATAGCAAAGAGATTCCAGAACTCGTGCTCCAGGTATAACAATCTTCAGATAAAACGCACTTTTTTGAAGAATACTTAAAAAAACACATGATAAAATCATGACAGGCTACAAAAGTTTACGCATTTCAAGCTCACGACATGGCTCTTAGTCGTAACAATAGCATAGCCAACTCTGCTTCAAGATAAATCCTCCCACACCGTAATTAACCCAAGCACCTGAAGTTTAACTCATTATGATTTTATCATGTGTTTTTTAAGTATTCTTCAATAAAGTGTGTTTTATCTGAAGATTGATATACCTGGAGCACGAGTACTGGAATTTCTTTGCTATATGTCCATTCCCTTATGCACCGTGCGTTGACAGCAACTCGTTTGACCCGAGACTACCGGTGAGCGTTCATCAAACTTTGTTGTTTTTCACTATAGTCCAATTCAGACTACATATGCTCACATTGGGCTTGCATTCACAAAGTGGCTACTGAACCAAGTGGAAATTAAAAATAGAGTTGTTTGTGCTGAGTGTGATTTTATGGTTTGGTTGTGTGGCTGGATGTAGATTATAGCTAGTTTATTTTTCTAGCAGAGTGTGTTAGAACTACTGACACAGTTTTAAACCATTTTTACCTTTCTTCTGTGCACCTAATTAGGGGTGGGGTTAATTACTCGCAGGTGCTTGAATTAAACTCCAGAACTCTTCTGAGCGTGCTCTCACTGGACTTGCATTCACAAAGTGGTTGCTGAACCAAGTGGCATTAAATATGATGGAGTTAAAAACAGGAGTGAAAAACCTGTAAATAGACAACTTTTTTTTCATTAATCTTCATTGCTGTTGTGACTGGATAATGGACAACAGGATTAGAGATTTTCTTTACTGCACAGTCTTCAAAATATAGGCCATACTTGGCAACTTTTGAAAGTGGGAAAGTGGGAGATTCGAAGGGGCAAAAAATTTGTATGACCACGCCCATCTTGTTGGTGAGCCACACCCACTCCACCTAACTGTGTAACGACTCTGAAAGAAAGCTAAATTAGGGTTTTGACATCACCCAGCTTTCCTGGACTGTTGGATAGCGTATTCAGCATCCAGGAGAGTTGGGAGATACCACCAAACTGTACCTGAACCTAAGCCATTACATTACAATCAATATTTCAACCATACAGTGATTATATAGTGTTAGATACCAGGGTACACAGGCTCTACAGACTGTATATACCATCATACTGTGACCATACAGTGCTAGATACCAGTTGTACACCGGCTCTACAGACTGTATATACCACCATACTGTGACCATACAGTGCTAAATACCAGTTGTACACAGGCTCTACAGACTGTATATACCACCATACTGTGACCATACAGTGGTAGACACCAGTGTACACAGGCTCTGCAGACATATAAGTAAAGTTACACCCAGGCACTTACAGGAGACATCTCTGAAGAGTTCTCATCTTCTTCTTCTCCATCTTGCCCAAACCACCATGACGTCTTCTCCCAGCCACAACTCTTCACTGTAGATGTTACAAAACAAACATCTTAGACTCCTCACTCCCACTTATCAGCACTTCTCTACCAATTCCTATCTCTATACAAACTCCTCATCTATAGTGTCCCAAATGGTAATAATTACCCCTTTGTGCCCCAAATAGTAAAAGTGCCCCCAAACGGCGCTGGAGCTGCGGGGTGGGCATCAAGTTTCAGTCTTGTTTTGTAAACCAATATAAAAAGTAGTTAAATTCCCTAAGACTGTATGTAGGTACAATTAGGTAGGTGTATAGCGCCCAGTAGGTAGGTAGAGCTATAGGTCCCCAAAAGGTAGGTATCTCGGTCCCCTATTAAGTAGATAGGTAGTAATATAGGCCTCCCAACAAGTAGAAATATAGATCCCTATTATGTAGTTATATAGGCCCCTGTAGGTAGTTATTTGAACCCTGTAGCCAGGTAGCAGCCCCCTGAAGCCAGGTATCTGCCCCTCTAGCCAGGTAGATGCCCCTATAGCCAGGTAGTAGGTCCTTATAGCCAGGTAGTAGGTGTTTATAGCCAGGTAGATGCCCCCTATAGCCAGATAGTAGCCCCTTATGGCCAGGTAGATGCCCCCTCTAGCCACGTTGTTGCCCTCCCTAGCCAGGTAGTGGCCCACTCTAGCCAGGTTGTTGCTCCCTATACCCAGGTAGTAGCCCCTTATGGCCAGGTAGTAGGTCCTTATAGCCAGATAGATGCCCCCTATAGCCAGGTAGTACCCCCTTATGGCCAGATAGATGCCCCCTATAGCCAGGTAGTACCCCCTTATGGCCAGTTAGATGCCCCCTATAGCCAGGTAGTAGCCCCTTATGGCCAGGTAGATGCCCCTTATAGCTAATAAAAATAAAATAATAAAATCTACTCACCTTTCCTCTCCGCGTGGCCAGGTCCTGGAGCTGGTAAATGGTGTAAGCGGCGGGACATCCTCACGCTGTTAACACCACCACACAGCTCCCGGGATCTCCTGGGACAGCAGCGGCTGCCAACCGAGGAGATCCAGCGTCGCAGGGGGCGTGATGAAAACCTCAGATGACACTGAGCCCTGTACGAGCATCTGCACTGAGTGTAAAGTAGTCGTACAGAGTCACAGAGTAATCACCGGTGAGTAGCGCGCAATCGCCCGCCTCACCAGCCCACAGGAACGACCCTGGTGCCGCCGTAGTAACATCCTGACTCTACTCCGGCGCCACGTTCATTCAAAGAACCCCCCTGCCATCCGTGGGGGTGGGAGGGTTTGGGTTCTTAGAGCACTGAGCTGACCTTTTCTGGGCATAAAATGTGTTTTCTGCAGTTAATTTGCACCTGAATGGAAGGGGGTCTGCTCTGGGGGAGAGAATTCTAGAAGTTGTCCAGGAGTAGTTAAATTAAGGATGCTGGATCTAGAAAATAGAGGAGTAGATAGGCTAGAGAGGGGGCAGACTATATCAGTGGGTGGAAATATGGGCTGTCGGGGGTGGATGAGCACAATGGATAAGGAGATCCATGTGTTATAAACCAGCATTGAAGTTAGAGGGGCCCACAATATTTCATTTAATGACATTTCATTGACTGAACGTATAAATCTGGTGGGGAACTTCAAGTGTCTATTCACAAATGCAAGAAGTCTGGCAAGCAAAATGGGAGAGCTTAAGATACTAGTTCTAGAATAACAGATTGATGTAGTTGGTGTTAATGAGACATGGTTGGACTCCTCACATGATTGGACTGTTACCTTTATGGTTTTACACTATTTTGGAAGGACAGGGCAAGCACTATGCGGGGAGGAGTGTGTCTGTTTGTAAGAATAAAAAGGCAGGGAGGTAGAGGCACAGAACAGTGCACACTAGCACAATAAAAGTTTACTTTGACAGATCAAGTACAGTAGTAATATATTCAACTAACCTTTGGGAACTGAACTAGATGAAGTGCATTACAGCATGAAACGCATCTTCCTCTATGCGCAAACTAATTTTTATTTATAACTCTTATGTGTGTAGCCCAGCAAAGTTCCTGTCCCGTATAAAGTTTAGAGGCTACGGTTGAACAAGCCTCAATCTATTAGAGCAGTCTTCTATATGTAAGAAGTGATATGAAAGCAATTGTGAAAGAGGCAATAGCGGGTAAAGATGTGGAAACCTTGAGAGTGAAACCTCCGGCAGGGTTTATGCTGAAAAAAATATTTTTGGTGTAATCTATAGACTCCCAGCATCACTGAGGAGATAGAGGATCAGCTGCATAAACAAATGACGCAGGCGATAAAGACGGGTAAAATGGGGATCATGGGTGAATTAAATTACCCAGTTTTTGAAAAAGGTCACAGCTTTGCTTCAACTGCAACCTGTTACAGGATCATTTTAAGGGCCAGTTTGTAGAAGATCCCACTAGTACTGATCCTCTGTTGGATCTGGTAATTTCTAACAAAGCAGAACTTGTTGGAACTGTCACTTTTTCTGAAAACCCTGGTAACAGTGACCACTATATAATTACTTTTAACCTAAGCTGTAAAAAACAAGTACATGTCGGGAGGGCAAAAACATTTACTTTTCAAATGCCAATTTCCCCTTATTGAGGGCTGTACTATAGGACATAAATTGGGAGCAGCTATTACCAAATAAATGGGATGCTAGATTGGAGGACTTTAAATATACTTTGGGAAATTATGTTGCAAAATGTATTCCTGTAGGTAAATGTAGGTGATTCAAATTAAATCCAATATGGCTTCTACCTTCTGTTAAAAGAGCAATACATATTAAAACAAGTGCATTTAGAAAATATGTCAGAAGAGTCAGCAATAGCCTTTGTAAATTACAAAGAGCTCAATAAAATCTGTAAAAAGGTAATTAAATCAGCTAAAATATAAAGTGAGAGGCAGGTGGGAAAAGACAGCAAAACAAACCCCAAAAAAATATTTAACACCTTACTGCCAGAGCCAGGTTTTGCTTTCTGGATAGAGAACAATTTTTTTTAAAAATCCTGGCATGTGTCACTTTCTTGTGAGATAACTTTTTGACGTTTTTCCTCTCATGGTGATTCAGAGACAGTTTTCTTGTTTACAGGACACATTAGTGCTTTAACATAGTAAGAAATTTTGGTCCAAAAAGTCCTCTTTTTATTTGTGGAAATTTTGAATGTAACTTTACATTTTTCATACTGCAAAAATTTATGTGTGTTAAAAACACAATCATAAATAGTTTATACTCTATGCATCACCATATGTCTACCTGTAGGTTGGCATTTTTTTCAACATTTTTTTAAATGTCTTTTTTTTAGGATGAATAGTGATGAGCTGATTTACATTGACTATCGTCATCGGGTCCTCGATAGGTATATAGCTGGCAATTATCAATAAGATATCGAAAGTCGATATTAGAATTATCGCCGTATGACCATTAAAGTCTATGGGAGAGGAACAACACTTCATTCTTACAACCTAAACAGGGATGTGAGAGAAGCATGGAATTAACAATCCACAACAGCAAAAATCTGTTATACGGTGTACATCTTAGGCAAGAACAATTAGGTTATATAAAAGCCACAGAAAAAAAATCACCAGACCATTCACTATTCACTGTGTCTTGCACCACAAGCATGACCTCTAAACCTGCATGACCCCACAAAATTAAAATGGTGCCAGACAAGGCAGTATGATTTGAACCCATTCATTTTACTTTGAAATTGGACATTGAATATCCCTGTCCTGGAACGCAGCATTGAGCCCCATAACCTGCATGACACCCCGTAGTGTGCCGGAAAAGAAAAAGAAAAAGGAGTCTTGTCAACCACCATTTTAGTTGAACTGGGACATTGACTATAACTCTTCGTGTAACTATGTCCATGACCATTAAACCTGTATGACCCACAGATTAAATAGTGCAAGAAAAAGGAGTCTTTGCAAACCACCAATTTTTAGTTGAATGGACATTGACTATACCTGTCCTGGACCGCAGTATGATAATTAAACCCTGTCCTGACCACACACTATAATTAAAAAGTGCGGGGCGAAAAAGAGTCTTTGAACCACCTTTTTAGTTGAAATGGACATTTAAATATATCTGTCCTGTACCGCCAGTAGACCATTAAACCTGTCTGACCCACAGATTATAAAAAGTGCCGGAACAAAAGGAAATGTCTTTCAACCTCCATTTGTAGTTTCACTGGACAGTTGACTATACCTTGTCCTGGGCCAACAGCATGAGCCCCAACCTGCATGCATGGACCCCACATGTAAAAAAGTGCCGGAAATAAAAAAACAAAGGGAGTCTTTTCACCCACCAGTTTTAGTTTCACTGACATAGACTTTCATGTCCTGTGGCCACATGCATGATGACCCCCAACACATGTTTGACCACACAGATAACAAGAGTGGAACTATTGCTAATTTTGTACAGTGACTCTATTTAGTATATTTTTTGGTAACTGACATCTTGTTACCCAGAAAATTTATTTCCTTTAGGGAAGTTTCTATTTATAGTTTTACGATTATTACCATTTTTGCTTTTTTTTCAAATTGTGTTAAGTGTGATAAGGTATTTTTTACACAGTGTAGATGTCGTTAATTCATCCCGCACAACACACCACATAAAGTAATACAAATGTCATATATCATCCCCCCCCCCAAAACACTTTTCTTAGTTGTGAAAGACATTTGGCGCCTCCTGGATTCTGAGACTGATTCAGACCAATCAATTCCAATGCGTTTCATTTTTTCCTCCAATTCATCTTCATTGATTAGGACAGAATACCCTGGAGATCAAATGATGCCGAAAACCCTCCCCATAGTGGACTCCAGCCCCCAGAATAATTTTAAGCCTCAAATTGTGCAATTTGTGTCCAGTAATGGACCCATTCTTTTTTGACAGCTACTTAACTAACAGAAATCACCTCTTTTTCAACAAATCTGATTTTTTAGAGAAACTTTGTGAAGCTCTCCTGATCTGCCCATAACGGTGTGTGAGCCACAGTGCTGCGTTCAGCCATCTGTTAACACGGATCGGTCCAGCTGCAAGATCTTACAGTGGGTGCGGTGTTGGAAGTAAAGACCAGGCTAGCGTCTACTGTCATCATATTAAAAACGCGAAGGTTCAGCAGCCAGGGACGGAGTTACAGTGGGTGCAGTTTGAGAGCCAGGCTCTAGCGTTGTTCCGTCCATCTATTAAAACGGTAAATTGCCACTTATGATGTAAAGCAACGAAAACAGTCGTGCTGAAGAAGAGTGAGGAAGCGGAGAGTGTGAGGTTAAGTACCCTCAGCTGTCATCAGTACACAGTCAAGACCTGGCGGTTGCGCTTTTGACCCACCGTATTTACTGCTCAGTCCAATGAGCTTCACTTGGAAAATACTGGGGTGGTTAATGCTCCCTGGTTCCACCTCAGGGTTGCCCCTTTTTCCTTGGCATTCTTTTTCTCATTTTACTCAACGTGATGGAGGAAATTTGTCTCACGCTCTTTGTTCTCTGTCCGTGTGCTCAATACTCCATGCTCCTACAGAATAAATACATCATGTCAAGTTTTCCTGTACCTACCTTGTACAATTGAGAGGAGATTTTTTACCAGCTATTTTGTTACATGCAAGTTTTTTTTTTAGTAAGTTTAATTCTAGAACAACACATTTTTTACAATTGGATGGAATCCGAACCACGTCTTTGTTTCCTCTTCTTTTGTAATTGTTATTAATGGGTTGTCTCAACTACAGGATTGATAGCCTGATGTTAAAAGATCTTGCAAAAAAACAAGTCATTTGCATATGTGTAAATTAACAGTGTACCTACTATTCCTGTTTCTGACAGCAGCATCACCTTGAGCTCACTCTTGAACAATTGTGAAGGACCAAATGTCTGTTAGAAACAACATTTTTGTATAATAGACCTGTAGTATAGCTGCACTTGGTTGTCACAGCAAAATGCCCCAAAAATTTTCAAAGCATGACAAGCTTGAGCCACTTTGGACAATTTGTGAAGATACAAATGTACTGTTTGAGAAACAACATTTGTTTTTTTATTATAGGACTGTAGTACAGCTGCATTTCAGAGCAGCAAATGACCAAAAAAGTATAAAATTGGATACTTCTCAGCCACTGTTAAAATTGTGAGGGGAAATGCCACTTTTAAAAGACACATTTCTGTTGACGAACCGGACTATGTTCTATTGCTGTATCTCACTCAGGCAACATGACCCCAAAAAATTTATAAAATATGACTTCTCAGGCCACTATTAAAAATTGTGATGGAGGAGAATGCCACTTAGAGCCACATTTTCCTGTTCCAAAGGACCATAATTATAGCGGTATCGCACAGGAAACATGGACATCAAAAACCATTGACAATGCCAGACAACTTCTAAAGATAAAAGTGAGTAAATGGAAATACGGTGTCCTCGTCACCTGATACCCTTGGTGTCTTTTCAGTCTCCTCACCAGCAAAAACATCAAAATGAAAGTTGGGAAACGAGAAGTAAAAATTGCTGTAAGAAATGATCCATTTATTTAAAAAAAAGTTTTTCATGAGGTCCCATTTGTATTGAAGAGGAATGTGAAGTGATAGACTGGCCAACAACTAATCTCGGTTGACCTCTGCAATTGGGGCCAAAATATCATCAGAGATCCATGCCTGTCTGATTTATCATTGATGAAAGTCAAACGATCCTCATTATCTGTGCGAAAGTCGGGGATGCGTTTGTCTGTAATGTCTCCTCCAGCAGTGTGCTGAAGGTACACGCCTCAGATATGATAGCTGGCTGCTGGGCAGGACACACCTCCTATGCGCGAATGCTGCGAGCTGAGATCGGGCTCCATTAGTCCATTTTGTGATACCAGAAGTCTATTGGCGTCCGGAAAAATCATCCTAAAACATCCGGTGTTGAGACGAGAAAGTTGTATGCACCATGATTTAAGTCTCATGGTCTCTGGTGATGTTGGATGTGTGCCCCTGCATTGCATTGCTGTTGGTGAGGTCGGTAAATTAAAAGATTGCCAGACCCGGTCACCCATTCTGCCACCTTGCTGCTGCTGCTGCTGCCGCTACGGTACTTGGCACTTACTTGCTGTCACGTCAGCTGATGTTGTTCCCACCGTGACATTTGAGGAAGTGAAGCAGACGCAACAGATGTCTCCAGTTGATCAATCAGCAAGGGTCTCCATTTCCTGACATTTTACTCTCTATTTGGGTGGGTGGAAGGAAAGTGCATGAGTTTTGTTCTGTAACCGGGGATCAGGAGGGATGGCCCACCACAGTAACTGTTGTTCATTTTGATGGCCTTAATGACGAGGATCATGTTGGAGGAATTGGAGCATCCAAGCACTCATGTGATAGTGGAGCCTTTTTGATTTCCCAAGCCTCGTGGGTTCGAGGGGCACTAGAAACTGATCTTCCTCAATCTTTCCTCTCTCCCTCAAATTCGCGCCAACTCTTTCACAGGAAGGGACGATCAGTAACGTCAGAGTGTCGTCTAGGATACCTCCCTCCTTCCTCTTCACTCCTCTGCTTCCTCCGGAACTGCTTTCAACACAGCCCTGAATTGCCTGTGATGTGCACCCTGAGAGCTGACATGATACCGACTTGCATAGCCCTGAAACTCCGAACCACTGCTAATGAAGACCGATGAATTGTGAAAATGTCTGGGCTGTGGATTTGACGGATGAGAATAGGCACCTCGTGTTGTCGCATCTGTGTCCGTTCCTCCTCCTCCGTCAGCTTGGCCCGGTGGGTCTGTTTGTTTCAGAGTTGTCCAACGATCGTTCCAGAACTAAGATCACCACAATGCTCATGCAGACAAGTGGCGGGCATTGTCCGCAGCTGGACCATTTTAGTGGCTTGGCTTCAAAACTCGGCAAGGATGGTGCAGAGATCTTATCACCTGCCTCCACTATCGGTGGCCTACAAAAACCGAGGGTCTGCACCGCTGCTTGTCACGGCCAGTGGTGTCAACTTCGTACTGCGTAATGGCATTGCGCTGCTGCCACAAATCGCTGGGGAGCATGTGGAGGGATGGAATTCCAGCGTGTTGGCAACGTCAACAATGAGAGAGGCGTTTGACGGGCCGAGGCCAAGCTGATGATAGCAACGCAGCCAGGCGGGACGAAAGCAGGGTTGCAGATCGGCGGAAGTGCGAAATTAGACTTTTGAGCCTTCTCAGCAGGCAGTTACAAGACCCGGTAGCTCTTTAGAAATTTCTGACGACAAGGTATCATGACATGTTTTGTGCCAGGAAAGGGTGTGCTCCAGGCCTCACCGAATCTTAAGGGCCGGCCAGCAGATTTCGCCCGTTATCGCACACATATTGTCTGGCACAAGGCGTTTTGTCACCTCAGCCAGCGCTGCTGCGTTCTCCGTTGCAGAGAGCCGTCCCACAGCTCATGAACTGTGTGGGTGGGGACGGTCTCCCAAGACAGGATTAATTTCAACACGAGCCTGGTTTCTCTGGGCACGTGATTGCCACCAGAGGACCTTGGGGGAATGAGATGAACCCTTGCACCATCCCTTCGGTGCTGTTGAAGGCGTGTTGCGGCGAACGAGCCTGAGTGCCACCGTCACCACAAGAGACATCCACCCAGAATCACCCAGTGAGCTGTACGATATTATAGCGGCCCCTTTGGCGGGCGCTTTCTAGTCCATTTTGTGTCGGTGGTTCTTCAAGATGGACTTTTCTTGGCCTCAGTTGCAGACACGCGCTTGCAATTTTAGAGTACCCGTGGCTAGCCAGGGCAGGGACGGCTTTTATGGCAAAGAATGCCTGCTCGGGCATCTCGGTATAGGGGGCAGGACAGGGCCATGATCGTGGCGGAGCCCATATGTACGTCCACAGACGGAAAGCAAACCATTGTCCAAGGCCCATAAGCCTGCATGCCTCGAATTCAGGCTTTTGGCTTTGGATATGGTTTGGGGTAAAGTGTTTCTTCTGCTACCAAACCCTGGGAAGAAGACAGAAGGCTGGCTGACACTAGACTGGCCGCTGTACGGCAGTGCTGGTCATTCAAAACTGGCGGAGCAGGGAGAAAGGTCTAGGATTGGGTCTCTGGTGGTGCTGTGGTAATCGGGCGGACGGGTGGAGGCTTTGAAGGGGGACCTAGATCCCTGATCATGACCTCAGAGAAATGGGCAGCTGAGGACGGCTTGGTGTTAGCGCGGAGGTGGAGGAGGAGGAGACTCAGAAGGGGTTGGCTGTTGTGACAGTTGGTTGGAGGCCCGACGTCAGGTCTGGCCGGTTTTGGCCAAATGTTGCCCAATCTAAATCATTGATTATTCGCTGCTATGTGACTAGAAATGTTCGAGTGGTGGTTGTGTAAAACCTAAGGTTCTTGCCTTACTTATGTTTTTACGGCAAAGGCAGCATTATGACATCGCTGGGTGAAATCCGAGGCTTGGTCAAAAGGAAGGCCCAAGGAAGGATTACTTTCTGTCTTTGAGAGGTCCTGGACCTTTTTAAGGCGATAAAAGGCGCGGAGGGACTTAGGAGCGGCTGGTTTCCGCTGCCAGTGGCTGGCGGACTCATATCAGTGTCTCTGCGACCGCCATCTCTTTTTTGAGGCGGGGGAACCCGTACTGGACCACTACCCTCATCCCGTTCTTCCTCCTCATCCCAGTCGATGAAGCGCTTCGCAAGCAAATTCTGCTTTGCCTTGAAAGAACCACGTTGGTTCCGCAATGTGTCATCATCATCAATCACAGTGACTCGTACGTCCTGAATTCACTGACATTCTGCCATCCAGGAGCTGCGGGCTACAAGCAAGAGGGACTTCCAAGGCGTTGCGAGCTCCCCCGCCGGGGGATTTTTGCCCGCTTGTCACGGCTTCCTTCTCCTCCTCTGATGGCATCAGTAACATGGCGTCAGAGCAGAGAAAATCATTCCGCTTTGGCCTTGTTGTTCTTTTTACATGCCTTCTGACCCCCATTTTTCATTTTGTCATCAAAGAGGTCTTCAGAAAAAATGGATTATCCACAAGTGGTGGGTAAACGAGTTGACATTTGCTGGCCTGTTCTATGTTGGATGGATGTCTGATGATGCGATGACGACACATTTTTGGCCGTGTTGGGGAGGTCGAGGAGGTTAAGACCTGTGGAATGCAGGTCTGTTTGCATAACACTGAAGAAGAGCATTGGCAGACGCTGTTCTGCTGTTCGATGTTACCGAGATTTACAGGGCCCTGACCAGCCGTTGACTGGCCTGACGGTCTGCTGCTACTGAAATCCTCTGGCTGCGTGTTGTCGCCCAGCACTGGAAGGTGCACCTTCTCTCGTTACCCTCTACCTCCATGTCCTAACCCCCTCGTTGCTCTCAACTTACCACCTGAATTTTCGCTCCGATGTTCAGAAAGATTAAAATTTGAGAAGGTATGGGGAAGAGTTTTGGAAAAGTCTCTTATTAAAGACGGCAAATCACAGCTTTCTTAAAAATACCCTCTCAGCAAAACAAATTGCTTGGATTCAAATTTAAATGCAAAGTAGATCTTATCAACAAGCTTGACTGACCAAAGTGAAAAAAACACCTGTCTGAAATGGTATCGGGTATAATAAAAAGGTATTCTTTTTGGCACACTATTCAATTCTCATCTTGTGGTTAATTCAACAATTGCTGTATTCAAATTTAACTGCAAAGTCAGAATCTATCAACAAAGCTTGACTGACCAAAAGTGAAAAAAAAACACCTGTGTGAAAAATGTATACGGGATATTAAAAAGGTATTTTTTTGGCACCCCATCCAATTCACCTGTGGTGGTGACTACACCAAATTGCTGTTATTCAAAACTTAACTGGTAAGTAGATCTTATCAACAACAGCTTCTGACTGACAAAAGTGAAAAAAAAAAAGAAAAAACCTGTCTGAATGAATACGAGATAATAAAAGGTATTTTTTGGCTAACCTATCATTAACTGTGGTGAGACTTCTAAATTGCTGTAATTCAAATTTTATACTGCAAAGTAGATCTCGTATGAACAAAGCTTGACTGACCAAAAGTGGAAAAAAAACACCTGTATGAACATGTAATTCGGGACTAATACAAAAGGTTATTTTGATTGGCACCCTATCAATTCACTGTTGGTGACTACGAAAAAGTTTTTTTTTGCTGTTATTCACAAATTTTACTGCAAAGTAGCATTCTTATGAACAAAGCTTGACTGGACCAAAAGTGAAAAAAAAAAAAAACACATGATGTCTGAAATAGTTATTACAAGGATATAAAAGGTATTTTTTGGCACCTATTATCACCAATTCACATGTGGTGGATTACAAATTTGCTGTATCAAATTTAAAACTGCAATGTAGAATCTATCCAACAAAGCTTGACTTACTGACCCAAAGTGAAATAAAAACACTGTCCTGAAATGTATAAGGATATTAAATAGGTATTTTTGAGCACCTATCAGTCAAATGTGAGTGGTCTTACAAAGTTGTGGATTCATATTTAACGCAATGGTGGCTCTCAATCACCAAAGATGGGCTCTGCCCAAAATGAATAAAAACACACGTATCTGTAAATTGTTATTCGGGATCAATAAAATGTTTTTGTTTGGCACCTATCAATTCACCTGTGGTGACTACAAAATTGCTGTATTCAAAGTTAAACTGCAACAGTAGATCTATCAACAAAGCTTGATAGATCCAAAAGTGAAAAAAAAAAAAAAAAAAAAAAAAAAAAAAATAACCTGTGTGAAATGTAACCTCATACGGATAATAAAAGGTTATATTTTTTCGGAACCTATCAATGTTTCACCTGGGCATGGTGACTACAAAATTGCCTGTATTCAATTATTTAAACTGCCAGAGTAGAAAACTATCAACAAGCTTGACTGACCAAAATGATAACAAAAACACCCTGTACTGAAATGTATACGGGATAATAAAAGGTATATTTTGGCACCTATCAATTAACATCGTGGTGACTACTAAATTGCTGTAATTCAAATAATTTAACGCGCAAAGTAGTTCTTATGAACAAAAGCATGACTGACCAAAGTGGAAAAAAACAACTGTCTGAAATGTATAAGGGTATAATAAAAGGTATTTTTTGGAACCTATCCAATTCACTGTTGGTGACTAATAAATTGCTGTATTCAAATTAACTGCAAAGGTAGCTCTATGAAACCATGCTTCTTGACTGACCAAACTCAGTGAAAAAAAACCACCTGTCTGACAATGTATATGGGATTATAAAAGGTATTTTTGGCTGCTATCAAATTTTCACCTGTTGTGACTACAAAAATTGCTGTATTCAAAATTTAACTGCAAAGTAGAAGTAGCTCTGATGAACAAAGCTTTGACTGACCAAAAGTGAAAAAAAAAAAACACCTGTATGAAATGTATACAGGATAATTAAAAAGGTATTTTTTGCACCTATAATTACTGTGAGTGATTACAAAATTGCTGTATTCAAATTTAACTGCAATGTAGAATCTTATCAGACAAAGCCTTGACTGACCAAAGTGAAAAAAAACACCTAATTGGTCTGAAATGATTCGGGATAATAAAAGGTATTTTGGCACCTATTCAAATTCACCTTTGGTGACTACAAAATTGCTGATATTCAAAATTAAACTCGCAAAGTAGATCTATCAAAAGCTTTGATGACACAAAAGTGAAAAAAACACCTGTCTGGAAATGTTTATACTGGATAATAAAAGGTATTTTTTGGCACCTATCAATTCCACCTGTGGAGTGAATTACAAAATTTGCTGTTATTCAAATTTAACTGCAATGTAGATCTATCAAACCATGTAGCTGGGCCGGGTGTTCGCTGCGCCAAAGTGAAAAAAAAAAAACAGTATCTGAAATGTATACTGGATAATAAAAGGTTTATTATTTTGGCACTATCAATTACACACTGTGGTGACTACAAAATTGACTGTTTTCAAATTTAACTGCAAGTAGCCGATGAACAAAGCTTTTTTTTGAAATGACCAAAAGTGAAAAAACACATGTATGAAATCGTTAATAAAGGGGGGGTAGTTAATAAAAGGTAATTTTTTGGCAACCTATCAATACACCTGTGGTGATTAAAAAATTGCTGTATTCAAATTTAACTGCAGATGTAGATCTATCACAAAAGCTTGACTGAACAAAAGTGAAAAAAACACCTGTTCATGTAACATGTATACGGGATAAATAAAAGGTATTTTTGGCACACTATGAATTCAACCTGTGGTAGAACTACAAATTGCTGTATTCAAATTTAATGCAATGTTAGATCTTTCAAAACGCTTTTGACTGACCAAAAGTGAAAAAAAACACCTGTCCTGAAATGTATACAGGTTTAATAAAAAGGTATTTTTGGCACCCTATCAATCTCACCTGTGGTGATTACAAAAATTGCTGTATTCTAATTTAACTGCAATGTAGATCTATCCAAACATAGCTGGACTGCTGCCACCATGTGAAAAAAACACGTATCTGAAATGTACTGAAATGTATATACTGATACATAAAAGCGTAATTTTTTGGCACCTATCCAATTTCTAACTTGTGGGTGACTTCTAATTGCTGCTGTATCTCAATTTTAACTGCAAAGTTAGATCTTTCAACACGCTTGACTGACCAAATGTTGAAAAAAAAAAAACAACTGTCTGAAATGTATAGGGAATTAATATAAAGGTTATTTTTGGCACCTATCAATTCACCTTTGTGACTACATTTATTGTCTTTATTCAAAATTTACTGCAAAGTAGATCTATGAACCAATGCTTGACTGATCCAAAACAGTGAAAAAAAAAAAACACTGGTCCTGAAATGTTTTTACGGGATAATAAAAGGGTAATTTTTTGCCAGCATAATAAATTCACCATGTGGTGACTAACAATTGTGTATTCTAATTTAACGCAAGGTGGCTTATATCATCACAGCTGGCTGCGCCCCCCATAAGTGAAAAAAACACGTTTGTGAAATGCCTATACTGGATAATAATAAAAGGTTTTTTTTCCGGACCAATATCACAAACCTGTGGGATTCAAGAATTGCTGTATTATAAAATTTAACTGCAAAGTAGATTAGATGAATAACGCTTGACTGGACCAAAATTGAAAAAGGAACACCTGTTATGAAAATGAATAACGGGATAATAAAAGGTATTTTTGGAACCTACAATTCACCTAGTGGTGACTACAAAATATTGCTGGATTCAAATTTAACTGCAAAGTAGATCTAATCAACAAAGCTTGACTGACAAAAGTGAAATAAACACCTGTCTTGAAATGCGAATAACGGATATTAAACAGGTATTTTTTGGGCACCTATCAGTACAACTGTGAGTTGACTACAATGTTGCTGGATTCAAATTTAACTGCAAGTAGCTCTATGAAACAAAGACTTGACTGACCACAATAAAGTGAAAAAAAAAACCACCTGTCTGAAATGTACGTGAAAATAAAAGGATATATTTTGGCACCTATCAAACTGTTGGTGAATACAAATTTGCTGTATTAAATTTAACTGCAAAGTTGATCTGAAGGAAAAAGCTAGACTGACCAACAATTGAAAAAGAACACCTGTCCTGAAATGTATACGGGATAATAAAAGGTTATTTTTTTCGGCACCTATCTATTAACCCTGTGGTTTGGTGACTACAAATTGCTGTATTCAAATTTTAACAGCACAAAGTAGATCTAGATAAACAAAGCTTTGACTTGACCAAAAGTGAAGGAAAAGAAGAGAAAACTACACTGTCTGAAATGTTTATACCAGATATAGTAAGTTATTTTTATTTTGGCAACATATCAGTACACCTGTGCGTGACTTTATCAAAGTTGCCTCGCTGGATTCAAAATTTATCTTGCAAAGTAGCTCTCATGAACAAAGCTTGACTGACCAAAAGTGAAAAAAAACACACGTGCTGAAAATGTGATTCGAAATAATAAAGGTATTTTTTGGCTTCCTATCAATTCACCTGTGGGTGACTACAAAACTGCTGGTATTCAAATTTAAAAACTGCAAGGTGGCGCCTATCAACACAGCTTGGCCTGCGACCACCCCCAAAGTGATAAAAAAACACGTATCTGAATTGTATTATGGATATTATAAAGGTATTTTTTCGCACTTATCAACTGTGCGTGAATACAACAAAATTGGCTGTGTATTCAAATTTAAATGCAGGTGGCTCTATTTCAACAACGCTGGAACTGGGCAAAATTGAAAAAGAAAAACTAATGTGAAATGTATAACTGATAATTAAAGTGGAGTTTTTGCATCTAACAAAATAGACCTGCAGTTACTAGAAAAGATCTGTATTATCCTATAATAACGGCTATGAATGTACTAAAACATAGGTTTTGGCTGTTTTTTTATTTACAATATTACTAGTATCATTTAGAGAGCTATGTCTCGGTGTTCGGCCGCTTCACCCACCAACCCCGCTTCACCTCGTGACTTCTCTACCGCGGTCAGTTGCCTCCTTTAACCCCTTCACGACATTAGCGAGGTATCCATACGTCCAGGTCGTTTGGGGGTTCAAGCACCTGGAAGTAGGATAAGTCCTGAGGATAGCGGGGAAACTCTAAGCTGGTTCCGCGCGATCGGGCGCGGGGTTGTCAGCTGTATATTACAGCCTGGACATCCCGCAAGCGGTCAGCCCCGACCCGGATCGCCTCCGGGGGCGGGGCGGTGTAAACCCTTAATTATCGCAGACGATAGGGTCGCATTAATTTAAAGAGAGGACACAGGGAGGAGATCGAGCCTCCTGCGTCTCTGTCGGCGGAAGCAGAGCACGGATCGGGCGATCCGTGTGAAAGATTTCCTGCCTCCATTACAGACACCACGGAAGGGCAGCGAATGCACTCCGGGTTGTCTATGACTCGTCACACGCCCGGCCGTTGCCTGTGGCATTGACCCGCATCGTGAATGTCAGTTACCATAGGAAAACCAGTCTTAGCAACAAGATATGTACTGTGATTCCATATTGAATGACGAGATTAAAGATCTCTCATTCAAATTCCCCTATGGGGAAAAGTAAAAAATAACGTTGAAAAAGAAAAAAAAGTGAGGAAAACATTGTAAACACAAACACAAAAAATAAAATAAAAAATACGTTACACCGCCTTTTACCACCTTTACAAAAGCCAATCGCCCCAAAAATGATCAAAAATAAAATAAAGTACCATATTTGGTAAAAAATTTTTTTTTTCGCCGCTGTGCAGTAAGACCTGCCCTACTAAATCTGTCATGTTAATTAACCACGTAGGTGAACGCCGTAAAAAAACCCAAAAAAAACAATCACAGAATTAAGATTATTTGTTCATCCCGCAGACATAAAATGGAATAAAAAAGCGGATCATAAATACGCCTTTAAACGACCAAAGTCTCTGTACCAATTTAAAACGTCAGTTCATCCCCGCAAAAAAAAAGTCCTCATCCAGCTCTGTATACGGAAATATAGAACATGTTTATAAGCCTGCTCAGAAAGATAGCGATGCATAAATTTTTTTTACACACTCTAAAAACACTTTTCTTTTTTTTTTTTTTAAGTGCTTCAGCTTAAAAAAAAAAACTATATAAATAGAGGTATCAGCCATAATCTTTAGCGACACAAGAGATAAAGCTTAAACTTATTACGGATACTGCATGGTGAGCCCTGTTAAAAATAAAATAAAAACAATACTAGGATTGCAGTTTTTCTTCACAACCCTATGGACTCCAAAAAAAATGGATTTAAAAGCGATCACTACAAGCCTTGTCCCCCAAAAATGATAATATTAAAAATCGTCAATCATCTTGACAATAAACAAATGTCCCTACCACAGCTCCAAGCGCAGAAAAAACGAAAAATTTAAAATTTAGGGTCTCTCGGACTATGGCCGATGCAAAAAACGTATTTTCTCGGTTGAATAAAAGTGTTTTTTATTGTAATAAAGCAGCTAAAACATATTAAACAGACAAAATTGTGGTTATCGGTTGTAATCGTATTGACTGCTGAGTAAAGCTACCATGTATCATAGATTCGCTAAGTGACGCTATTTAAAAAATAAAAAATAAAAAACACTACAAGATTGCTGTAATTCTTGTTCAAAACATATCACTAAACCGTAATAAAAAGTTAAACATTAGAATCATATGCACCCCATAAGGTTACCATAAAAAACTTCAACTCATACCCGCAAAAAAACAAGCCTATACACTGCTCTGCACACGAGCAAATAAAAAAGTTAATGGCGGTCAGAAATAGGACAATATAAAAACGCATTTTTTCATAGGACGTATTTTACTGTTAAAAGTAATAAAAAACAGAAAAAACTATATAAAAATATATATCATCTGTAAATCGGTTTCCGACCCCACTAGTAAAGTTATCAATCATTTTACACTGCACGGCGGAATGTGTAACAATTTGAAACTCAAAAAACAATGACCGACTGCAGTTTTTTCCACCCATTTTTCATTGACACTGCTAAAAAAAAAACTATGGAACACCTGTGCATCCCATAAATGAACAAGTGTACACCCTAGTTGTGTTCCCTGATGGGGTGTTGATTCCAAAATGGGCGACTTTGGAAGGTTTGCCTGTTCTGATTACTTTGGAGGGCTCTTGCAACAGGCGACATGGCCCACAAAATCTGCGTTACCAAAGTCAAATAGCGCTCCTCCTTTATACGCCCTGCTATGCGCTCCAAACAGCAGTTTACACCTCATGTAGTGGTATTGCCGAACTTGGAAGAAATTGCTTAACAACTGTTTTTAGTTTTATTTTTTTTTCCAGGATTCTTTGTATATATGAACATTTTAAGCTAAAATTGAAGATTATTGGAAAAAAATGTTTTTTCATTTTCATCAGCTTATGCTAAAAAATTTTGTGAATACGTGTGGGGTCTCGATATAATCAATGCACCCGCTCGGTTATATTCCTTAAGGGTGTAGTTTCAATATGCAGTATATTTAAGGGAAGTGTTTATTAAGTTTTAGCACTGGTAGGGTGTCCCCAAGACATGAAATGGCGCCTAAATTAAAATTCGTATTGAAATATGGACCATTAGGAGTTTAGTAGGTGCTCCTCTCTATTCTGGGGCTTGACTGGGTGAGCCAAAATAAATTGCCACTAGGGCCACTATGGGATATCTCTAAAAAACGGCAGACTGGGGGAAATTGATATTAAGTTGCATTTACCTAGTCACATTTACTGTCTTCCAGTGAATAAATGGATAAATATTGAAAATCTAGAGCAAAAAAGTGAAATTTTGAAATTTCAACTCCAATTTGCTTTAATTTCTGTGAAATATCTAAAGGGTTATCCAAACTTCCTAATAGTGTTGTAAAATACGTATAAGCGGTTCTAGTTCTCAGATGGTTTGTACTTATGGGGGTATCTAACATGCAGGCCCCTAAAAGCCACATCAGAACCTGGAAGTGCGTCTCTAAAAAAAATGTATATTGCAATTTTTTCCTTGAATGTTGAGAATTTTACTACTAAATTTATAAAGCCCCCTAATGTCGTAAAAAAAAAAAAAGACATTTAAAAAATGATGGCCAAAATATAGTGGACAATATGGTAGATGCTTAGTTATAAACTCTGAGTATATTGTCTGGGAATAATTATCTGTCTTTGCACGCAGAAATTTGTGCAACTTTCAAAAATCGCCAAAATTTTTCCCAAATTTTCATGAAATTTTGTATATTTTTCACAAACAAACAAGGATTGTATGGATAAATTTCTTACTAACTTAAGCACAATGTGTCACGAGAAGAACAATCTACTGAATTCACATGGCTAGGTAAAAGTGTCAAAAAGTTACTTCTCACTCATAAAAGTGGACATATGCCATGATTTCAAAAATAGGGCTGTGTCAGGAGGTTCAAAACAGGCTGGGTCCTTAGGGGGTTAAATTTCTCTGCCCTTAACTACCTAAAATCGGGAAATCCTCTGAACTAATGAACTTCTAAGGATCTGAGCTAAAAGTAGTGCTGTCTTCTGTGAAAAATAGAATATTTCGCTGACGCTGTATCTGAGCTGTTTGGACAGATGGGCAGGCGCACGTCTACGGCTATGAGACGCTGACACACACTGATCATGAACAGGAAGGGCCTGTTCTATGTAAAAACGAGGTCATGTGTTTTTTCCAAGCCCTAATCGCAACCATACACATCACAGTCATGGAGTGTCGCACACAACATCTCACTGCTCTATTCTGTAAGCTGATTTGCTGTCCGCCAAAATGACTAGGAAGCGCCGTAACAATGGCCGCGATATTAATAGATTAATGCAAGATTTTAACCCTAACATTATCGCGTTGTGATCTAAAAAAATACCGATTATCAACGTAAATACCGTGCCGGATTTAAAATTTGTCGATAATAATCGCTACCAACAATATTCATGACATGTAGGGGGCTTAGATAATTTGGTAGGCTTAGTAATTTTCACAGTTTTTCAAGAAAATTAGCATTATACATTGTTTTAGGGGACAGTCAGCTCTGACGTGAACTTTGATTGGCCTGTATGTTTGATACCACCCCATAAATGGACTCCATCTAGGAAAATACACCCTTAAAGTATTCAAAACAGCATTTAGGAAGTTTATTTACCCATTAGGTGTTTCACAGGAATTAAAGCAAAGTAGAGGTGTAATTTTAAAATTTTACTTTTTCTGCAGATTTTCAGTATTTATCCATTATTCACAAGAACACAGTAGACATGATCAGGGAAATGCACTTAATATTGAATTCCTCTAGATTCTACCATTTTCAAGAGGATATCACATATGTGGGGCCTTAGTGCGCTATTTGCCTCTACCACAAGCCTCAGAGTAGGAGGACAACCAACTAGTCTGGGGTCTCATTTTCATTACTGATTCTCTTTAGGCGCCATTTCAGGTTTGCAGGCACCCTAAAGGTGCTAAAAACTTAATAAATCACCTTCTAAGAGTGAGTCCCATTTTGGGAAATACACCCTTAAGGAATATATCCAGGGTTGTTTGTAAAGAGTTATATGACCCCACAGTTTTCACAATTTTTTTTTTTGCAATAGGCTGTGAAAATGAAGAATTTTTTTTTTCCAACAATCTGCAATTGTAGCTGAAAAGATTTAATTTTTACAAAGAATCCCGGTAAAAAATCTACAATTTTGTAATGGGATTTTTTCCAAGATTGGCAATACCCTATATATGGGTGCAAACTGATATTTGGCGCGCATGGCAGGGCGTACAAGGGAGGGAGCGCTTTTTGGCTTTTGGAACGCAGATTTTGATGGGTGCCATATTGCATCTGCAAAGCCCCCAAAGTACCAGAACAGGTGAAACCTTCCGTAAGTCACCCCATTTTGGATTCAACACCCTTTTGGATTCAGTTATCACAACATTTTGGATCTCATTTAGCGGTGTATTGTGCATTTTGGGCTCACAGGTGTTCCATAGTTTGTTTTAGCATTGGGCCATGAAAATGGGAAAAAAACGCAGTTCCGTCATTGTTTTTTTGGGTTTCAATTTTACAGCGTTCGGCATGCAGTGTAAATGACATGATAACTTGACTATGTGGGTCGGTACAATTTACATTGATATATATTTTATATAGTTTTGTATGTTTTATTACTTTTAAGCTATAGAAATATGTCTATAAAAAAATTGCGTTTTTATGTTGTTCCCTTTTCTTTGACAGCATTAACTTTTTTATTTTTTCTGTTTACAGAGCTTATTATGGGTTGTTTTTTGGTTAGGAATGATGGTTGACAACATTTTTGTTGTACAATTATGTTGCTTTGATCATTTTTATTATGGATCTCTGTGAGGTATTTTGAACAAAATACAGCAATTATGTAGTGTTTTTTTATTTTATTTTTTCGTACAGCGGTCAACGTCGTGTGGTCTGAAATAAATGCTAGTGTTACTCAGCAGCTCGATACAATTACAATTTGTATATTTTTTTATGTTTTACTGCTTTTGTGCAATAAAAACACTTTTATTCAAAAAGGAAAACATGTTTTTGCATCGCCATAGTCTGGACCAAATTTTTTTTATTTTTCTGTGTATGGAGATGTGTAGGGTTTTTTTTTTGGGGGTTAGTTGCATTTTTTTATTGGAAAAAATTTTTTAAATCCGTTTTTTTGGTTTCAGGGTTGAAGAAAAAATGAAATCCTAGTATGTTTTTTTATTTTGTTTTTTTAACATGTCTCACCGTGAAATTACGAAAGTTGTTTTACTTTGGTCGATACGATTATGGTGATACCCAATTTATATTTTTTTTTCATGCGAAGCGCTTTTAAAAAAAGGGTTTTTATTGTGAAAAAAATATTTTTGTATGCTAATTTCAATAGCCATACTTTTTTTACTTTTCCGTTACCCGAGTGGTAATGACTTTTTTTTTTTTTTTTTGGATGAAACGACATTTAATTTGGGACAATTTGGCTTCATATAGTTTTATCGCTTTTTATTCCATTTTATGTGTCTGGGTAAAAGAAAATTCAAAACTTTATATTTATTTTTTATTTTTTTTTTTAACAGCAACACCAAGCAGGGAAATTAACAAAGTTTATAGGGGCAGGTTTTTTTCGCCGCGGGTTGGGGGCATTGGGTTTGTAAAAGGGGGAAAAAGGGTGATTACTGTTTTTTTTTATTTTTCCGTTTTGTGTTTCACTTTTTTTTTACTTTTTACACTTTTTTTAACTTTTCCCTAGAGGGGAATTGTATGAGCAATCTTCAAATCACTCATACAATATGAGATCAGTACACAGCTTATTGCTGTGTACAAGTCTCCATGGCAAATGTCAATCACCCTGCCCGGCTATGCCCACAATTTATTGCCAGGCATTGTGACGTCACAGACAGCCTGAGAAGTGATGTTCACTTCCCGGGCTTTCCGGTAGGAGACAGCTGCTGCACGATCGTGCAGAAGCTGCGAGGAGAGCAGGCAGCAGTATCTCCTTCTTCCTGCCTGCGGACTTAGCCAAACGTTCTTAAATTGCAATATACCCTGCTTTTGGAGTCCCATGTCAACGATCGTAAGCCTTGTAAGCTACCACGATTCTACTCACTGAAGCACTCATACGTCCATTTGCGGGAAGGGGTTAAACATGTAAATACCAAAAAGCAAAAGTCAGAGCATGTAGGATCCTTAAATAACAGTAATTGGGAACTGGTCACAGGGGTCAAGGGCGGAGGTACTCAATGGGTTATTTAGCTCTCTCTATATATATATATAAAAGGAGAGAGAGTGTAGCTGATGATGGTGGTGTCTGGGACCAGGGCTAATATAGATGGGACCAAGGCTGTCATCAATTGATAAAATTAATTGGCTGAGTATAGAAATAATTCAAGCCAAGATAAATCAACTAAATGTGAACAAGGCTGCAGGACCAGATGGCTTACACCCAAGAGTTCTTAAAAAACTCATCTCAGTTATTTATGTGCCTCTATACTTAATATTGAGAGATTCTGTGGTGACTGGTATAGTGTCAGGAGAATAACTCAAGACAAATGTGGTTCCCATCTAGGTCTTGCCTAGGTAATTATAGACCAGTGAGTGTAATGTCTATTGTGGGAAAATACTTGTGGGGCTCTAAAGGGGCTATATACAGGAATGTGTTGCTGAATATAAGTGATTGCCAGCATGGTTTTATTAAGGAAAGAAGTTGTCAGACCAACCTGATCTGTTTTTATGAAGAGGTGAGTAGGTCTAGATAGCAGGGCGACTGTGGAAATAGTGTTTCTAGACTTTGTAAATACTTTTGACACTGTCTCTCATAAGCACTTATTGGGTAAATTAAAGTCTATAGGATTAGAAATAATAACATGTAATTGGATTGTAAACTGGCTATCGGATGATTCCTACTCTAAATGGCTCAGTGCTGGATCCTTTTTTATTTAATGTATTTATTAATGATATAAAGGATATTTCACTACTGGTGACCTGGAAAACCTCACGGAGTGTTGTGCTGGCCTAAGCACAACTGTACAAGGTGAGAGGATAACTATCATACGCTATCTAGGGATATCTATCTCCAAAGCGTATTACATTACGGAGCGCACGTTCTGTGTTTCTTTTTGTCTCCACATGTACTATTTTTTTCATAACTGAACCTTGAACTTAGATGTGAACCCAGCTTAACCAATGTAATGCAGAGGTGGATTCGCTGGACCACCACAAGCGATGATAGTTAAGCCACGCCAGGGAGCAGAGTTTAAGTAGCCCCCGGTGTTCACCAGAGCCCACCGCAAAGCTGGATGGACTGCTGCGGGTAGAGGCTACCAGGTCAGCTACCCTGAGGACTTGCTTGCGGCGGTGGCGGGGTAATGCGTGGTACAGAATCGAGATACAGGACGTAGTAGGGGACAGGCAGGAGGTAGGATGGCGGCGAGGTTCGGACTGTTACACGGGAAGACAAGACAGAACTCTGATACAGGGACTAGGAACACCAAACACACACCAATGAATGGCTGTGAGTGTAGGAGCATCAAATATATAAGGGTCAGCGGCCGGCGATGACCAATTACCAGCGCGCTAGCCCTTTAAATCCAGACCAGCCGTCGCGCACGCGCCATAAGCAGCGGGAACGCCAGCGGCGGCTGACAGAGCCAAACGGAGGAAGCACAGGAGCGGGGATGGTGAGTACGAGGGTTTCCTGGCATGGGCAGAAGGACAACGGCTGCGGGGCTGCACGGTTACCAGTGCTGGGACCCCCGTAAGCGCAGGGAGGCGGCGCCGGGCGACCGAGGCACCGAGGCCCCATGACAGTAAACCACCCCCCCATTAGATCCTCCCCTCTTCCTTTGGAATTTAGAGAGGAGATTCAGGGGGAAGGTTGGCATCCGGTTCCACTAATGCTCACTCCGGACCGAAGCCCTTCCAGTTAATCATAGGAAGAAACCGCTTCCCCCTCACGTCTCTCCGCTAACACCTCCACTTGCCTCAAAGATGTTATCTGTATTAGCGACAGGAGACGGCGAGACAGATCTCAGCATTTTAGAGGAAGCGGTTAGTCACCATCGGCTTGAGAAGGCGGACAAGTGAAAAGGCGTTCGGGATACGAGTTAGAGTTAGGGGCAAGCTAGGGCTTGTTGTGATACTGGGTTCAGTCGCCGATGTACCACAAAAGGGCACAAGTATTTAGGTCAACTTGTAACTGGGCACCTTGGAAGCAGGATGTACTTGGTGTATAACCAAACCCCTATCGCCGTCAAATAGGGTCTGGGACTACGATACCTGTCAGTGAAGTTTGGTGCACGCAGAGCACGTCGCAGGGCCTGTCGTGTGAGTTGCCAGAGAGCATTGAATGTCCTTTACTTGGGCATTCACGGCAGATACAAAGACACGAGGTAGCTAGGGGAGAGTGTGGGCAGGGATGTAACCCAAAGACGACAAAAAAAAGGGGAGGGCCCAGCGGATTTCCGAATCTAAAGAGTTTATAGAAAACTCTGCCCAGGGGGAGAAGATCGCCAGTGTTTTCAATTACGACGGACACAAAAATGCGCAAGTTGGTACCCATAACCTGTTATCCCTCTCTACCTGCCAATTAGTTTGAGGGTGGTTTGCAGATGAGAAGTCTAGCTGAACCTTCAAACTGACAACACAGGCCGACAAAATTTAGCAATAAACTGGACTCCCTGTGAGACAATATGCAAGGGAGACCGTGCAATCGGAAATCATGACGGAAAAAATGTTGGGCCACGCTCTGGGCAGAGGGGTAACAAGACAGAGGGATAAAGTGAGCCATTTTGGAAAACGATCATCACACCCACGCATGACCGTGTTTCCAGATGAGGGCGGGAGGATCTGTAACAAAGTCCATGGCCACATGGGGTCCAGGGTCTTTCCGGCACAGGAGACAGGTGAAGAAGGCCCGCGGTTTGAGAGAGGGGACCTTATCTGGCGGGCACAGGAGAGGTGCACGGCCAGAACAATGTCCTGACTTTCATGGGCGAGGGGGGGGGTAGGCCACCAGTAATAACGGGAGACAGCTGTAGAGTCTATGGATTCCTGGATTCCACTGTGTCGGGACTGAATGTCCCCACTTCAGGATTTAGGCCGCAAGGCAGGACGCAATAAGTCTTTACGGGGGGCAAGTGATTGAAACCCGGGGGGCAGCCGTGCCGTGCGTTCTGGAGGCGATTATGTGATGTGGAGGAGATCAAGACCCACGTATTCCGAAGAACGTGATAGGGCATTAAGCTTTGACGTCTTCCCGGCTGGCCGAAAATGTAGAAGGAAGTCAAAAGGGCAATAAAAGAAGCGACCATCTGCCTGCAAGGTGATTTAAGGCGTGAGATGAAATGATGATATTAGGAGGTTTTTATTTGGTCGGTTGATGATGTTATAGGGTGGCGAGCTCCATCCAGCAGGTGAACGCCACTCTTCTAGAGCAACTTTATGGCCGTAATTCGCGATAACCAATGGTATAATCCTTCTGGCAGGAGAAGAATCCACAAGTATACAATCTGTACCCGAGAGGAGCTCTGCAGGAAGGACTGCGCGGCACCCACAGAGGAAGCGTCACTCCAGGGTCCAGGCGAGACAGGACGGATCAGACATGAATGGCAGATTTGAGACGGTTGAAGGCTCTTGAGCTTCAGGGGGCCAGGATTTGGGATTGGCGTTTTTCTTAGAGCACCAGGGGAGCACAAGCATAGAGAAGTGTGGGATAAATCTGATCTATTAATTAATCGGTGAATCCCGAAACTTTGAATGGCCCGAAGGCGCACCGGTTGTGGCCACTGTAATAACTGCGGAGAGTTTGAGGATCCAAACCGTGAGACCCTTATCAGAGTAGATGTACCCTAAGTTGGGTAAGCTAATACGTTCAACAGAGACACTTTTCCAGTTGGAAAAAAGTTGATGAGTGCGGGAGGTCACCTGAGGGACCTGGCGGACAAGGTGGCAGATGAGTTTCAAGATCAGGAGAAAAAATTAGAATATCGTCAAAGTAACAATAACTACAGACGAGAGTAGTCCGATAGATCTCGTTGACAAAGTTCTGAAACACGCAGGAGCGTTGCAGAGACCGATGGCATAAAAAGATACTCGAAGTGGCCCATCCTGCGTATTAACGCCGTTATCCACTCAATCACCTTCTCGAATGCGAATTAAGTTATAAGCACGTATAGATACAGCTTGGAAAGATTTTCGGCGCTACGCAGCGGTCGAAAAGTTCTGAGTCCTAAGGGCAGAGGTAGCGTTTTTTTTACCGTAATTTTATTTAACGCTCCCGATAGTCGATGGCAGGGCGGAGAGACCCGTCTTTTTTCTCCACGAAAAAGAGCCGGCTCTGCTGGAGACGAGGACTACGAATGAAGCACTTTACGGAGGTCTCAAATAATTTACTCTGACATAGCCTTAGTCTCGGAACGGTGGGGGGATAGGACCGGCCCCGGGAGGGGTATCAGCCAGGATGTAGATCTATGGGACAATCATAAGCTTTGTGGAGGCAAGAGTTTCGGCCTGTCTTCCGAAAAGAGTCGGCAAAGGCCCAGCATGCGGAGGTAGGCCTGGTGGAGGCTGTGGACAGTTTTCAGGGGGCGCCCCGAGTGGAGCAGGTTCGGCTTCGAAAAGCAACGCGAGAGACACGCAGAACCCAACGCATGGACTTCTCCTGTCCTCCAGTCAAAGGTCGAGGTATGGCTTGCAACCACGGGAGCCCAGAAGGATTTCAGATGAGGTCGAGGCAGGACTTAGAAGTGCAAAGTCTCCTTGTGAAGAGCCCCAATCTGCAAAGTGAGGGGCATGCGGAACTAGCGGATAGCGTCCTAAAGGGCATTCCAACTGACGACGTGACAAACATAGGCCTTCTGCAATCTGGAGTCACAGGGAGACGAAACCATGGTCACAAGTTCGTGCTTATGAAATTTCTGCAGATCTGAATCAATAAAGGCGGTGGCTGAACATGTGCTCGTCCGGTGATCATCATCACCTTACGGGCATGGTCAGGACAGGGAGAGGGCCGCTCTACACCTCAGGGTTGCCTCTCCTATTGAGCCCTAGGTGCGGAAGTTTACCCGGGCGCAACGGGGACAGTCCAATAAAGTGGCCAGAACCACCACAATAGAAACACATCATATTCTGACGCGCTGTGAAACATTCCTCCTGGACAGGTTAGGCTCTCTCAACCTGCATAGTTCTTCTTCGGGACGACCTCCGTTTAAGGCGGAGCTTCTTGTTGCCGTTCGGCGAACGATATATCGATTCGGGTGGCTAAGTGATTAAGTCATCCAGAGCGCTGGTAGATACGATCGGCGAGCTCATCCTTGATTTGTCAGAGAGACCTTGCCAAAAAGTCGCCACAAAGCTTCGTTATTCCAGTTCCAGCTCCGAAGGAGAGTGGGAAACTGCACAGAATACGGCGACCGTGTGCCGACCTGGAACGAAGCGGAGCAGTGCTGCGGCGAGCCGAAGAAGTACGGTGGTTCTTCAACGTCCGTGGGAACCCCCGGAGGAAGGTTTGGCGGTCGGCTGTCAGATGATCCCCTCGATCCCATAGTGGCGTGCACAAGCCAAGGCTTCTACAGACATGTGGCTGATTATGAAGGAACAGTTGGCATGTCTGTAGGGAATTGATGCACCATCATCTTGAGGTGGATGGAGCACTGGATGATGTAACCCCACTGGCTTTTATTGGGGTCTCAAGCATAGAGGGAGGGGTGAGGCAGATGCAGAGAGGGTCCAGAGCGGAGCAGGTTAGAGCAATGGATGCGGTAGCAATGGATGCAAGGTGCGGGTGGCGGGCAGCCGGTGGAGATAGACGGGCCGCAAGGTTCTGCATCATGGCCGCTAGATGGTCAAAATACATTGGCTTCTGTGGGCGACTGCCGTCGTGACTTCCCGGAGGTCGGGAAGAGGTGCCCTGGCGGAATCCATGGCCAGTTCATACTGTAATGCAGGGGTGGATTCGCTGGACCACCACAAGCGATGATAGTTAAGCCACGCCAGGGAGCGGAGTCTAAGTAGCCCCCGGTTTTCACCAGAGCCCGCCGCAAAGCTGGATGGACTTGCTGCAGCGTGAGGCTACCAGGTCGCTACCCCTGACGTGACTTGCTTGCAGCGGCGGAGATCCAGAGACGTAGTTGGGGACAGGCAGGAGGTCAGGACGGGTGGCAGAGGTTCGTGGTCAGAGACGGGCAGAAGGTCAGGGCAGGCAGCAAGCAGGCAAGGTCAGATAAGTATAGCAGGAAGGATGGTACACGGGAAGACCAAGGCGGAATCTGAATACACAGGACTAGGCAATGAGTGTAGGATTGGGCAGTGAGTGTAGGAGGCGTGCCTCAATTAAATAGGGTCAGCGGACGGCGATGACAATTACCGGCGCGGCTAGCCCTTTAAATTCCGCCACAGCAGTCGACGCTACGCGCCTAAGCAAGCGGGTAGCGAGCGGCGGCTGAACAGAGCCAGACGGAGGAAGCACGGACGGGGGGGATGGTGAGTACGGGGTTTCCTGGCAAGGCAGAAGGGACAACGGCTGCAGGGCAGCGCGGCACAGCGACGGGACCCGTAGCTGCAGGGGGACGGCCTCGGGGGCCGCGGCGCCCAGCCCCATGACAACCAAGAGAGTATTTAACATGTTTCCTGTGCTCTCTAATCAAATTAAAAGTAAATACTGTACAGTATCTAGTCTCTTGATCACTGTGTTGTCTCACTGTACAACGGTGTTACGTTACCAACAAACAAACAAACACCCCCCTCACACACCCCACCACCATAACCCCTCCACATAAACCCAACCCCCACAGCCACCACACCTCACTACATCCTATGACACAACACACACCACCCAACACACAACCTCCAAACAAACCCTACAAAAAAACGAACCCAACGACATAACAACCCCACGACATCACAAAAACACCAAACACCACCTCGAGCAACACACCAAATAATTCAAACATAATCCCAACCCATCCCCAACCCCCCCTTCGCCCACACAACCACTAACGCGCCCCCCCAAACCTCCCCACCCCCACCCCCCCCCCACATACACACGCCAGCTCCACAACCACCCCCCCCTCCCAATCCAAACACATCCCCTCCCTCCCCACACTCACACCACTCACATACCCCCACCCACCCAACCTCCCCACCCCCCCCCCCCCACACCTCGCACCCACTCAACCACCAGACCCCGCACACACCCCACCCCAACAACCGTCACCCCCCCCCACCACCCCTACACCATTAAAAAATCCCATCCGAACCCCCACCCCTCTCTCCACCCCCCAAATCACCACACCCCCCCCCCACCCCGCCCTCACCACCCCACACCCCCCCCCTCCCCCCACCCACCCACTCCATCCTTCACACCCACACCCCAACCCAACTACCCCCCCCACACCCCCTCCCCAGCCACGCCATACCCTCCAAACACACCCAACCCCCCCAATCGTAGGCAACCCCCACCAACCCCCACCACCTCCTTCCCCCTTCAATCACCCAACCCCCCCTCCCCATCCCTCACCCCCCCTCCCCCACTCCTCCCTACCGCTCCACCAAAAAAACCCCCCCCCTCCCAACCCCCCAACCCCCACACAAACATCCCACGACCCACCACCACTACAACCACCAACAACAACAAAACTACATACCACCCCCCCTCCCCCCCCCCCCCCCCCCCACCCTCCCCCAACCCCCCTCCCCCAACGCTTCCCCCTACACCCCCCCACTCCCTCCCCCCCCCCCACACCCACCCCATCCCCCCCCCCCCCAATCCCCACCCCCCTACCCCCCACCTCCCCCCCCCCTCCCCCCCTCCCCCCCCCCCCCAACCCCCACCCCACCACCCCACACCCCCAACCCCAACCCCTCCCCTCACACACTCCACCCCCACCACCACCCCCCCCCCCACCCCCACCCCACCCACACTCCCCCCCCCCCCCTCCAACCCCCTACCGCACCACCCCCACCCCCCCCCCCCTGCCCCACCCTCACCTGCCCTCCCACCCCCCCCCAAACCCTACCCACACACCCCCCCCCCCCCCCACCCCCCCTCCCCCCCCCCATACCCCTCCCCACCCCACCCCCCCCACCCCCCTCCACCCACCACACACCCCCACCAAACCCCCCCCACCCCCACCCCACCACAAAACACCAACCCACTCCCACCCCCTCCCCCCCCCTGACCACTCGCCCCCCCACCAATACCTCCCACACTACCCACCCCCCCACCCCCCCCCCCCCACCACCCACACCACCCCCCCCCCCCACCCCTCCCCCCTACCCCACAAACCTTCCCCACACACCACACACCCACAACCTACCCACCCCTCTCTTCCACCCTCCACCACACCCCCCCGCCTCCCCCCCCACACCCCCCCCCATAACACCCCACTCCCCGACCCCTATCTCCCCCTCCCCACTCCCACACCACAACACAACCCCCCCCACCATCTCTCACACCAACCACTACCCACCCACCACTACCCCCCCCCCCCACCACACCCCCATACCCCCCCCCCCACCCCACCCCCCCCTCCTCCTCCAACCCTACCCACCCCCACCATACCCCGCACCTCCCCTCCCTCCCCCCTCCACATACCTACCCCCCACCCCCAACCTCCCCCCACACCCCACCCCAACCCCCCCCCCCCACCCCTCCCCCCCCCCCCACCCCTCCCCCCCACTCCACCCTCTACCCCCCTAACCCACCCCCCCCCACCCTCTCCTCCCCCCGCCCCACACACCTAACACACACCCACCCTCCAACATCCCCTCCCACTCTCCCCTGCATCAACCCTGCCCACCCCCGCCTCCCAACACCCCCACACCCACCCCCCCCCCCCCCATCCCCCCACACATACAAACCCAAACCTTCCCCCACACCCAACCCCAACCCCACACCCCCCACCATCACACAAACCAACACCCCCCCAACTAACTACACCACCCAAACCCAACTATCCAACACACCACCACCTACCCACCCCCTCTCCCCCCCTTCCGCAAACACCGACTCCACCCCTAACACCACTAACCACCCCCCACCACCCCTAACCACTCAATCAACCTCACTCCTCACACCCAACACCCCAAACCCCCAACCACATCAAAACCCCCCAACCCCTCACCACCCCCCCCCTCCACACACACTAACCCAACACCAACACAAAAACAAAGTTACCCACCCCTACACACCCCCAAAACACCCTCCCACAACCATTCCACCAAACCCCTACACATCAAAACACCCACTAAAACCGCCAACCAACCCCCACACCACCCACCAACAAACACCCCCACCCAACTCACCAACATACCACCCCACCCCCCAAACCCCAATACCACACCACCCCCCCCCTCTCCCCTCCACAAGCCCACAACCCCCACACTCCCCACCCCCCCAAACCCAATCCTCCCCCCGTCAACCCCCCAACACCCTCCCAACTCACCCCCCCTCCCCCAACACCCAAAAAAACCCCCCCCTCACAACCCACACCAGCCAATACCAACTGCCAAACCCTCAACACCAACCCTAAACATCCCCCAACAAAACACCCCACACCACACCCCCCCCCCTCCACTCCTCCCCCCCCCCAATCTTCCACCCCCCCACCACATACATACCAACCCACCGCACCTCCTATACCCCCCCCCTCCCGACACCCTCACTTACCAACCCACCAACCACCACAAACCACCAAAACCCAAGCAACCACCCAGACACCAACACCCCCACAACCCACACCACCCACCCCCCCCACATCAAACCCCCCCCACCCCCACCTCACCCAACCCCCACCCCACTACCACCCAACCACCCCCCCCAAACCCACCACTCCACACCTCCTCTCCCACCCAAACCTCCCAACCACCACACACTCACGAACACACCACCCCCCACTCCCCCCACACAACAACCCTCAACACCCCCACCCCACTCCCCCCCCCCCACCCAAGACCAACCACACACCCCCACAACCCCACCTCCGACACCACCCCCACCCAAACCACACCACCCACTACCCCCCCAACCTTCAACTTCCCTCCCACCTCAACCACACACACCCACACCCCCCCCCACCCACCCACCAACCCACACCACACTAACCCGCCCACCTCCCTCCACACACACAACACCCCCCCCAACTCCCCCACCCCCCCCACCCCCACCCCCACCAATACACCCCCAAAACCCCCCTACAAACACCCACAACTTCATACACAAAACCAATCTCCCACCTACACACACCACCCAATCAAAACCGCCATCCCTACTCCCACTCCAACTCTACACACCCTCCACCCCTTCACCCAAACACCACATCACACTCAACAACCAACACACAACACAACAAACCACACCCACTCAATCAACCCCACACCAACTCACCAAAGTACCCATCGAAACCAAAACCGCTCATAAGACCCACCATCAAACAAACAACCCAAGCCCCAAACCAACACTCACAACACACCCCACCCAACTACCCCCTCCACACCCCACACCTCCTCATCAAACCCCCCACTCCCCACCTCCCACCCCCCAACCAACACCCAAAACAAACACACAACCCACAAAACCCACCACCTCCATAAACTTCATCCCCCACCCCCCCCCTCCCCCCACTCTCCATCCCAACCCCCCCACTCCCCCTCCCCCTCCCCACCCCCCCCCCCACCCCCCCCCCCTCCCCCCCCCACCCCACCCCCCCCCCCCCCCCCCACCCCCCCACGTCCACTCCACCCCCCCATCACCCCCCCCACCCCCCCCCCTCCCACCCACACCACTCCACCCACCCACCCCCCCCACATCCCCCCCCCACCCCCCCACCCCACACCCAAACCCCCCCCCCCCCGCCCTCCCTCCCTCTTCCCCCCCCCCCCCCTACAACCATTCCCCCCCGCCCTCCCCCTCCCCCCCCAGTCACACCCCCCCCCCAACACTCCCCCACCCCCCCCTGCCCCTCTTCATCCCCTACCTCCACCACCTTTCTCCTCCCCACCCTCCACACCCCCCCCCCCCTCCCTTCCCCCCCATCCCCTCCCTCCCCCCGCAACCCCACCACCCCCACCCCCCCCCCACCCTACACCCACACCCCCCCCCACCCCTCCCCCCCCCATCCCACACCACCCCACCTCCCCCCTCCCCCCCCCCCCCCCACCCCCCCCCCCCCCCCCCCCCCCCCCCCTCCCCCCCCACCCCCCCCCCCCCCCCCCCCCCCCCCACACCCCCCACCCCCCTCCCACCCCTACCCCCCCCCCACCCCCAACCACCCCCCCCTCCCCCCACCCCCCCCCCCCACCCCCCCCATCACCCCCCTCCTACCCACCCCCACCCCCCACCTCCTCCCCCCACAAACCCCTACCCCCCCCCCCCCCCCATCCCACACCAACCCCACACCCACCCTCCACCCTCACCCCCCTCCCACCCCCCCCCCTCCCCCACCACCCCCCCCCCCCTCCCCCCGCCACCCCCACACCCCCCCCCCCCCACCACCCCCCCAACCCCCCCCCCTCCCCCCCCCCCCAACCTCCCCCCCCCCCCCCCCCTCCCCACACCCCCCCCCACTCCCCCACCCCCCACCCCCCCCCACCCCCACCCAACCCCCCCCCCATCCTCCCCCCCCCCCCACACCATCAGCCCCCCCCAACACCCCCCCCCACAACCCCCCCCCCCTCACCCCCCACCTAACCCACCCCTCCACCCCCCCCTCCCCCCCTCGCCCCCACCCTCCCCCCCTCACCCTCCCCCCACACACTCCCCCCCCTTTCCATCCTCATCCCCCTCCCACCACACCCCCCCCCAACTACAACTCCCCACCCCTCCCCACCACCCCCACCCCCCCCCCCCTCACCCCCCCCACCCCCCTACCCTCCCCCCCCCACCCCCCCCCCCCCATACCACCCCCCCCACCCGTCCCCGCCACCACCCCTACCCCCCCCCCCCCCCCCCCTCCCCTTCCCCCCCCCCCCCCCCTCCCCCCCCCCTCCCCCCCCCCCCCCCCCCCCTTCCCCTCCCCCCCCATCCCCACCCCCCCACCCCACCCCCCCCCCCAACACCCCCCCCACCCCCCCCCCCCCCCCCACCCCACTCCACCACCACCCCCCCCCCCTCCCCCCACCCCACCCCCTCCCACCCCCCCATCCCCCCTTCCACCCCCCCCAATCCCAACCCCCCCCCCTACCCCCCATCCCCCCCACCCTTTTCCACCCCCCCCCCCCACCCCCCCCCCCCCCCCCCCCCCCCCCACCACCACCCCCACCACTCCCCCTCCCCCCCCCACCCCCACTCCTCCCCCACCCCTCCCCACCCCCCCCCCCTCCCCCCACCCCCCCACCCCCCACCCCCCCCTTCCCCCTACCCCCACCCACCCCCCTCCCCCCCACCACCCCTCCCCCCAAACCCCCCCCCACCCCCGCCCCCCCAATCCCCCCAACACACACCTCACCCACCCTACCCCACCCCCCCCTCCCCCCACCCCCCCCCCCCCCAAACCCACCCCACCTCCGCTCCCCCCCCTCCCCTCACACACACCCCCCCCCCCCCCACCACCCACCCCCTCCCCACATCCCCCCCCTCCCCCCCCACCCCCCCCCATACTCAACCCCCCCCCCCCCCCCTCCGTCCCCTCCCCTCACCCCCCCTACCCCCCACCTTTCCCCACACCATCCCCCCCCCCACCCCCCTCCCCCTCACTAACCACCCCCATCAACCCCCACCCACCTCCCCCTCTCCCTCCCCCCCACCCCCCCTCCCTCCACCCCCCCCTACTACCAAACCCAACCCCCCCCTCCCCCCCACCACCCATCCCCCACCCCCTCCCCCCACCACACTAACCCCCCACCCCCCATCCACCCCCTTACCCCCACCCCCCAAAATCCACCCCCAACACCACCCACCCCCTCCACCCCCCCCCCCCCCCTCCCCCCCCCCCCCGCACCCCCCCCCCTCCCCCCCCCCCCCCCCCACCCACCCCCCCCCCACCCCCCCCTACCCCCCCCCCCACCCCCCCCCCCCCTTCTCCCCCACCCCCCCCTTCCTCACCCCCCCACCCCTCCCCACCACCCCACTCCCCCCCCACCCACACCAACTCCCCTCCCAACCCACACCCCACCACAACCCCACCCACCTCACCCCCCCCCCCCCCCACCCCCCCCCACTCCCCCACCCCCACACTCCCCACCACCCCCCCCCCCCCCCCTCCCCCCCCCTCCCCTCCCCTCCCCCCCCACTACACCCCCCTCCCCCCCCCCTACTCCCCCCCTCCCCCAACCCCCCCTCCCACCCCCCCCCCCCCCCTCACCCACTTCCCCCCCCCCCCCCACCCCCCGCACCCCCCCCACCCCCTTCCCACCCCAACACCTACACCCTACCCCTCCCCCCCCCCCGCCACACCCCACAACCCCAACCCACCCCCCCCCACCCACCACCACCCACCCTCACCCCCCCTCCACCACCCCTCCCCCCCACCCCTCACCCGCCCTCAATCCCCTGTAAACCCCCACTACTCCACCACCCCCCTCCCCCCCCCCCCCCCACCCCCCACACCCCCCAACCCCCACCACCACCCAATCCCCCACCCCCCCCCCACCCCAAACCCACCCCCCCCCCCCCCCCCCCCCCCCCTCACCCCCACTCCCCCCCCCCTCCCCACCCCCTCCCCCACCCACCCCTCCCCCACACCACCCTCCTGCCCCCCCCACCCCCCCCCCCCCCCCCACCCCCACACCCACCCCACCCCCCCCCCCCCCCCCCCCCTATACTCCCACCCCTCTTCACCTTCAACCCTCCTCCCTATTCTTACCCCACCCTCCCCCCCTTCTCCCCGCACTTCCCCCCCTACCCCCCCCAGATCCCCTTCCCATCCTCAAACCTCACCCTCACCGATACACCTCCACCACTTCTACTCCTCCACCCCTCCTTACCCTCTCCCCTCATCCCCACCCTACACTTACTACCTCCCCACACCACCTCTACCCCACACCCTACACCCCACAACACCCCCCTCCACACACTCATCCCCCAACCACCCACAAATCCTAACACTTCCCCCATTTCTCCTCCGGCTACCCCCCCCTCCTTCATATACATCATCTTCCCCCCCCCCCCCCTCTACCACCTCCAACTCCCTTACTTTAATCAAACCAACCATTCAACGTGACCCTCTACCTCATCTATTCCCCCCCCTCCCCCCCTATTACCCCCCACCTCCTCCCCCCCCATCCCTACCTTCCCCCCACTCCCCCTCCCCCCCCCCCTCTTCCCCCCTCCCAAATCACCTCCACCCCCCCCCCCCCACCCCCCCCCCCCACCCTCCCTACCCCACCCAACCCCCCCCCTCCCCCCACCCCCCCCCCACCCCCCCCACCCCCCACTCCCCACCCCCCCCCCTCTCCTCCCCCCGCCCCCCCACCACCCCCCCACCCCTCCCCCCCCCCCCCCCCCCCCCCCCCCCCCCCTCCCCCCCCCCCCCCCCCATCCTCTCCCCCCACCCACCCCACCCTCCCCCTCCCCCACCCCCCCCCCCCCCCCCCACCTCCCCCCCTCCCATCCCCACAACTCTCTTCCCCCCCACTACGCCCTCTCCCCACCCCCACCCCCCCCTCCCCCCCACCCCCCCACACAACCGCTCCCCCTCCCCCTCTACCCCCCCCCCCTCCATCCCTCCCCCCCCCCCCCCCCCCCCTCCCCCCCCCCTCCCCTCCCCCTCCCCCCAACCTCCCCCCCCTCCCCCCCCCCCCCACCCCCCCCCCACCCCCCCCGCCCCCCCCCCACCCCTCCCCCCCCCCCCCCCCCCACACCCCCTCCCCCCACCCCCCCCCCCCCCCCCCGCCCCCCCCCCCCCCACCCCCCCCCATCCCCCCCCCCCCCCCACCACCTCCCCCCCCCCCCCCCACACACCCTCTCCCCCCCCCCCCCCACCCCCCCCCCCCCCCCCCCCCCCACCCCCCCCCCTCCCCCCCCTCCTTCACCCAACCTCATCCCCCACCCCTCCCCCACCCCCCAACCCCTCCCCCACCCCCCCCCTCCCCCCCCCCTCCCCCCTCCCACCCCCCCCCCCCCTCCCCCCTCACCCCCCCTCCCCCCCCACCCCACCCACCCCACACCCCCTCACTCCCCCTCCCCCGCCCCCCACCCCACCCTCCCTACCACTCCCCCTCCCCCCCCCCCCCCAACCCCCTCCCCCCCCCCCCCCACCCCACCCCCCCCCCCCCCCCCCAAACCCCCCCCCCCCCCACCCCCCCTCCCCCCCCCCCCTCGCCCCCCCACCCCTCCCTCAACCACCCCCCCCCCCACCACCCCCCCACCCCCCCTCCCCTCCCCCCACCCCCCCCACCACCCCCCCCTCCCCCAACCCCCCCCCCCCCCCTCCACTCCCCCCACCCCCCCCCCCCCCCACCCCCCCCCACCCCCCTCCCCCCCACCCCACCCCCCCCCCCCTCCCCCCCCCCCTCACCCACGAACATATGTGGTCTGAGCTGACACACCACCACCCCCCCCCCCCCCCCCCCACCCCCCCCCTACCCTCAACCCCACCCACACCCCCCCTCCCCCCCCCCACCCCCCTCCTCCCTCCCACCCCACCCTCTACCCCCCTCCACCCCCCCCCTCCCCCCCTAACCCAAACCCCCCCCCCCTACCTTCCCCCCCCCTCCTTCCCACCCTCCCCACCCCCAATCCCCCCCACCCCCCCCCCACCCCCCCAAATCCCTCCCCCCCCCCCCACCCCCCCCCCCCCCTCAACCCCCCCCCCCCACCTCCCCCCCCCCCCTCCCCCACCGCCTCCCACACGCCCCCCCCCACTCTCACCCCCCCACCCCCCCATCCCCCCACCCCCCCCTTCCCCCCCCCCACTACCCCCCCCCTACCCCCCCCCCAACCCCTCCCCCCCTCCTCCCTCGATCACCCCCCCTCCCCACCCCCCCGCCAACCACCCCAAAACATTTTCATATACCTATGATTGACATATGCAGCTCTTTAATATGATGGACATTCATAAGCTTTTTTCCTTTACATCTAACTGAGTTTGAATCTGAATTCAATTATATTATTGCTATGACGCTTAACAGGGTTATTTTTGTGACAAGTTTAAAATAAAACATGCAGTTTCTCACCTCCATATAGATTCATTTAGATTGACCTCTCAAACCCTTGAGAGTAATTATTTTTGACAATCTTGAAGATATTAAGACAAGAACAATGGTCCCAAGTTGTAGAACTGGTGACGACATTTTTCACCCTGTGTTTCTTAGCACTGAAATCTAAACACATTGCATAAATGTTATCTTACAGGTTCACAATGAGCATAGATTGAATCCAGTTTGGCCATGGCCATGGGCACTTATATAATAATATCAGACTTCAATTTAAGCAATAAAATAGATTTGTCACAGATTTTCTGTTGGCTTGTATAGTGATGTTATTAATGCCTGTGTTGGCAGTGAATCACTTGCCTCTGGACAGGCTTCCTATGCCCAAATGTCTGTCTTGCATGGGTGATTTATAGCAAAATATGACTGCAATTCCTATGTTGTATACACATTGATCCCTAGAAGCAAAAAACTATAATTACATGTTCCTATTTGTTCGTAAAGTAGTTTTAATTATATGAATGTGAAAATGTGCAAAAACAGAGAAATGGGGATGAGCCAAGCAACTAACACACATGCATAAAGCCAGGAAGCATTTGTTCTGGGATCTGTATTTTTGTTGGGGCTTTAATTTACTTGTCTTTCTATAGATTAAGCTTCTCAAATACATTGATTCAAATGGTAAAGGTCAAAAACAAAAGTGAAATTCCAATGACACTACATTTATGTAAAATATATCAATTAAATCATTAATCCATTCATCAGGTATATATGATTATTCTGCTGCTTCATGATCATTTATATAAATTGTTTTCTAATCTTGTCAGTGGTCTTCTAGAATAGTCAAAGGGATTAAATGTCAGGTCATGTTCAGAAGCAGTGAATATGCTGGAGGTTTCCAGTGTTAATTCTGCACTGAAAAAACACAAAAAAATACTATTTATATGTATATGTGTGTATATATATATATTATATAACTATATATTATATATTATATATATATATTGATATATTCTATATATATATATATATAATATAAGATATTATATAAATATTATATATATATATATATATATATATAGATATATATATTTTTATATATATATACATATATATATCAAATATATACATATATATATATTTCATTTATTTTAAATTCGATTTATGTTTATTATATGCAGTGCCTGTGGATGGGTCTTGACCGTAACCAGAGTATCAGAAAGAGAAAAATCCACAGCACTCCCTCACAGCGATGAAGTAAAAAAACTTGTGTTTTATGTACTTGTAACATTTTAGCTCAACAACAGAGCCTTTCTCAAGCAAAGTGATGCACATGTAAGGGGTATTTAAACTTAAATTATTAATTTACAGTGAAATTTTAAAATACAATCGTGAACATTGAGATTCAATGGATATAAGACACCACATGTTTGGACATATATTGATTAGTGACAGAATATCCAAAATTATCAGCTATAAAAGTGGACTAATATTAGGTCTTGTAATCACTATAACTGAAGAATGTTTAACTACTCAAAATCATCTATTTCAAAACCTTAATCAAAAAACTTAAACACTCACCAAGGACACCAAACATATTAATATTTTTCCATGACAAGAAAAGTCATATGACTGCCAATATCAGAAAGTTACTGGTATTTTTGAATTTCACCTTTTATATTTATTGATAATCATGTATGTTAATTAACACTTTGGGTTTAAATACCCCATACATGTGCATCACATTGCTTGAGAAAGGCTGTATTGTTGAGCTGAAACAGGGAAAGTTCTTTTACTTCATCGCTGTGACGGATTGCTGTGGATTTTTCTCATACATATATTTTTTTCCCCCACTATATATATACATACAGTGGGGGAAAAAAAGTATTTAGTCAGCCACCAATTTTTTTTTTTTTTTTTGTATGCAAGTTCTCCCCACTTAAAAAGATGAGAGGGCTGTAATTGATATCATAGGCAGACTTCAACTACATGAGACAAAATGAGAAAACAAATCCAGAAATCACATTGTCTGATTTGGAAAAGAATTTGCAATTATGGTGAAAAATAAGTATTTGGTCACTAAAAAAAAAAAAAAAAAAAACAAGCAAGATTTCTGGTTACTCACCAGGACCTGTAACTTCTTCTTTAAGAGGCTTTAAGGGCATTGAAGATGAAACATGGCTGGGTCTTTCAACATGACAATGATCCCAAGCACACTGCCAGGGCAACGAAGGAGTGGCTTTGTAAGAAGCATTCCAAGGTCCTGGAGTGATACAAGTTCATGATCTCAACCCCAACAGAAAATCATTTGAGAGGGAGTTTGAAAGTCCATGTTGTCCAGCGACAGCCCAAAAAAATCTCATTGCTCTAGAGGAGATCTGCATGGAGGAATGGGCCAACATACAGCAACAGTGTGTACAACTTCGTGCAATGACTTACCAGAAAACGTTTGACCCTTGTCCATTGCCAACAAAGGGATATTAGAAAGTCTAATGCGTTGAACTTTTGTTATTGACCAAATACTTATTTTCCCACCATAATTATGCAATTAATTTCCTCCAAATTCAGAAATGTGATTTTCGGGATTTGTTTTGTCATTGTGTCTCTTATAGTTGAGGTCCTTTCCCTTGGATGTTAATATACAGGGCCTCTCTCATCTTTTCTAGTGGTAGAACTTGACAATTGTTACTGACTAAAATACTCTTTTTAATAAAATATACTATATATATACTATATATATAATGATATATTTACACTCACCGGCCACTTTTATTAGGGTACACCATGCTCAGTAACGGTTGGACCCCCTTTGCCTTCAGAACTGCCTCAATTCTTCGTCGGCATAGATTCAACAAGTTGCAACGATTTGTCATTGGTACCAGGGGCCCAATGAGTGCCAAAGTAAATATTCCCCACACCATGACACCACCACCCACAGCCTGAAATACGTTGATAAAGGGCAGGATGGATCCATGCTTTCATGTTGTTGACGCCAAAATTCTGACCCTACCAATCCGAATGTCGCCAGCAGGAAATCGAGATCATCTGACCAGGCAACGTTTTTCCAATCTTCTACTGTACAATTTCATGAGCTTGGCAATTGGTGCTCAGTTTCCTGTTCTTCGCTGAAGGAGTGGACAACCGGTTGTGGTCTCTCTGCTGCTATAGCCCAACCTGCTCATCAAGTTCGCCCGTACTGTGCGTTCAGAGATTCTCTTCTGCCTACCTTGGTTGTAACGGTGGCTATTTAGTCATGTTGCCTTTCTATCAGCTCGAACCAGTATGCCCATTCTCTTTGACCTCTGGCTTCAACACGGCATTTTCCGCCCTCAGGACTGCCGCTATTGGATGTTTTTTCTTTTTCGGACCATTCTCTGTAAACCTAGAGATGGTGTGCGTGAAAATACCAGGTGATCAGCAAGTTTCTGAATATCAGAAGCCCCTTCTGGCACAACAAACCATGCCACGTTCCAAAGGCACTTCTATCACCTTTCTTTCCCCACATACTGATTGCTCGGTTTGAAACTGGAGGAGATTGTCTTGACCATGTCTACGTGCCTAAATGCACTGAGTAGCCGCCATGTGATTGCTGATTAGAAATTAAAGTGTTAACGAAGCAGTTGGACAGGTGTATCCTAATAAAGTGGACGGTGAGGTGTATATATATATATTATATATATCTATTATATATATATATATATATATATATAATTATATATTATATATCAGATACATAACATCATTCATACATACATACAATCCGTTCAAAAGTTTGGGGTACTTAGTAAAACTAACACCCGAAATTCCTTATTTTTGAAAGGGAAGCACAGTTTTTTCATGAAGTTATCATTAAATGAAAAAAGAAATACATCTATACATTGTAGTGTGGTTTAATGATATTCTAGCTGGCAACGTCTGGTGGTTAATGCAATATCTACGATGGGTGTATGCGTGGCCCATTTACAACAACCATCATCCAGTGTTCTAATGGTACATTCGTGTTTGAATAACTGTGTAAGGAAAGCTATTGGATTTTTTGAACACACTTTGAAAAACCTGGTGCAAGGTATGTTAGCACAGCTGAAAAACAGTTTTGCTGATTATAGAAGCCTATAAAACTGAACTTTCCTTTGAGTAGTTGAGAATTGGGGGAGCATTACATTTGTTGTTCGATTAAACTCGCAAATGGCTAGAAAAAGAGAACTTTTCATGTGAACACACGACAGTCTATTCTTGTACTGAGAGATAAGGCTATTCCATGCGAGAAATTACCAAGAAACTGAAGATTTCCTACAACGGTGTTTAACTTCTTCTTCAGAAGAGAGCACAAACAGGGCTCTAACCAGAGTAGAAAGAGAAGTGGGAGGCCCGTGCACAATTGATCAACACTACAAGTACATTAGATTCTCTAGTTTGAGAATTTATTCCTCACATTTCCTCATTTCATCATCATAAACGAAAAAACACCCCCAAACAAAAACACACCCCCCCCCCCACCACCCCCAAAAAAAAAAAAAACCCACACACACACAAAAAAACCCACAACAACCCCCACAAAAAAAAAAAAAAAAAACCAAAAATACAGCAAAACGCCAGTGTCAATGTCTACAGGAAGAGGCTGGACTCGGGATGCCTTTCGGGCAGAGTGGCAAGAAAAAGCCCTATCTGAGTACTGGTAATAAAAGGAAAACATTAATATGGGCTAAAGAACACAGTCATTGGACATCAAAGGAAGATTGGAAAATAGTGTTAAGGACAGACGATCGAACTTTGAGGTGTTTGGATCACACAGAGAACACTTTGTGTGACAATAACAACTGAATAAGAGCCTAGAAGTGTGCCTGACCACCATTGTCAAGTTAATGGTTGGAGGTAATGTGATGGGTCTGGGGTGGGGGCTGCTTTGGGTTAGTAAGTGGAGATTTGTACAAGGTAAAAGGATTTTGAATAAGGAAGGCTATCACTCCATTTGCAAACACCATGCAATACCCTGTGGACAGCGCTTGATTGGAGCCAATTTCATCCTGCAACAGGACAATGACCCAAAGCGCACCTCCAGATGGTATACTATCTGTAATGGAGTGGCCAGCACAGTCAGCAGGTCTCAACCCCATTGAGCTGTAGTGGGAGCAGCTTGACCATATGGTACGCAAAAAGTGCCCATAAGCCAATCCAACTTGTGGAAGGGGCTTCTGAAGCAATGGGGTGAAAATTTAGATTACTCAGCAAATTAACATTAGGAATGCCAAAGTCTGCCAATGCTGAATTGCTACAAGGGAAAATCTTTGATGACAGCAAAAGTTTGAAGTAGAAAAATTATTTATTTCAAATAAAAATCATTACTTTCTAACTTGTCAATGTTGGGGACTTTATTTTCTATTCATTTTGCAACTCATTTGATAAATAAAAAGTATATATATGTGTGTGTGTGTGTGTGTGTGTATATGTATATATATATATATATATATAGTTTATATATAATACTATATATATATAGATATAGTATATATATATATATATTATATATGAATAAATGTACTAAATACTTTTTTTTATAATCTCATATTCTTGCTTAAACCAATAAAGTTTATTTTTTAGGATTTGATTGAAGTTATTGCTTAAAAGCAAGAGTTCCAGTTCTGAGTATAGTTTTGCAACCAGTAAGGGTGTATGTTATGGTAAATTGCAATCTAAACCAAAGTGTAGTTTAATAAATTTTAGATAAGGATGGTGAATTTCCAAAAGATCTTGAGCAGTGGTATGGAGGAACAGAGTACTTTCATTTTAAAGGAGAGTAACTCCATATATATGTATACTAACTTACCCTCCTTTAAAAAGAAAGTACTTTATTGATCTAAGTGAGGATAAGTTTTTTTCTGCCCTGTAATTTTTTTTATATCAAAACAAACAAGCTACATAAAACCACAGAAATTATAGGACAATTAATCAGTCTGTGTAAAACATTTCATGCAGCTTATATTCATGATGTCATATATAAGAAATTTTGGGTATATGTTGTCCAGGGAGGTAATTTTAAAAGATGATGGTTTCCTAGCTCCTATGCATTTTAATAGCATCATTCCTATGGTGCACATAGTAAATACTAGCCCTGGCTAAAATAATCTCAAAGGGCGACATATATGATCGCTTTTCGCACCGTTTTTGGCGCGTATGACTGCGCCTCCGCACCCGAATCCCGCTGTCGGACGCGGGATTCAGTGTTAGGCCAGTGTTTCGGCCACTTTCAGCTGCGCCCCGCATGAAGTGGCGGCAGTGGCTCGTGTGAGCGGCGGGTAGGCGTTCGGGGCTGAACGTGTGCCTCGAAAACTCGAGGCATGTTACAAAATGGCGAGTCGGCAAAGTCGCAGGCGCAGTGTCAGCGCTCGGCAGCTCGACAGGCCAGACCCGGTTTTTTTGGTCTTAATCCTCCGACAGAGGCAAAAGTGAAGCAGGATCCGAACATGCGAGGACACAGCATATCGACAGATCACTCGACAGAAATCTCGCGCTCCGCTCCGTCGCAGCAGGAGTAATGATTTTCCGAAAAAATCGCCTTTATAAGGCGGAAAACAGTGTCAGAAAAGAGCTGAACGAAAAACTAAACATACTTAGAAAAATAAACACACTCTTTCCAAAACATCTAAGAACGGCGCAATAACAAGAATTATGATATGGGAAACTTGCCGGGAACATACCAGTGATTCAATTTCTGAACCTATTCTCATGGTTCGGCATAAACCAGCCAATCAGAATAGCGAGCGACAGTGAACCATTAAAACCTATGGGGAAAGGATTGACCAATCAGAATCCACGTCGGATAATTCAAAATTACAGTAAAAAGACAGAAAAGAGCTGATGTGGCTGAGTCTAGGCGGGGGCTTGGCTATCCCAGGCCAATCAGAGCTCAGGAGCTAGCATTCTCCCTTTATAGTCTATGGAGAGATGGGCGCTCTGAAATCTCGGCGCTCAGCGCCGATGCGGCATTAGTCTATTAATCAAAAAATGATTTTTATTAAGTGTAAAAACATTATCAGATAAAGACACAGATAACCCTTGCTTTACAAATAAAGCAGTTAAAACCCGAACACACCGCTTTTTGTCGGCCAAGACCGGCGCTACATTAGGATATTTGCAATAGAGAGAATCGCCAGGAAATACAGTAATTCAAATTGTTTAAGGCTATTCTCATTAGAGTTCTATGGGAAAAGAAATTCTGAGCACCCGATTATTGGACCAATTGTAGAGCGATACGCGACCACCTAATGGTTTTCGAACTGCACTCTGAAATAAGAACTGTCTCTCATGGGGCCGAAATCAATTGAAAACACTTCAGAAGTGTCCGATGTATTATATAGAAACGTCATGATAATATGGGGTAACTTGAAAAAAAAAGATTAAATCAATAAAATCATGTTTTTAATTTCTATTATATTTTCGTTGCACCCAAAAACTATTGCGAACCCATGCTCTACGAAAATACAAAGAAATAAACCATAGATTCTCTTATAGATATAATATTTTTTTCGTTACCATATATCCATTTTGTATTAATATAGTTTTTATATACACTTCGTGACAACTTCTGTAGTGTTATAATTTATTCGGCCATGATTACAGTTTTATTTCAGATTCGCATTAAAAACCCATAGAGCGTCGCTCGCTCTACCCATTGGTCCAAATAACGGCGCCTCTTTTAAAACTTAGCCAATCACAGAGGCCGTGCTGCAGAATTTCTTTTCCCCCATAGAACTCTATGAGAAAGTAGACTTCCCCCGCGCTCTGAAATTAGGCCTAAGGCAGTGCACGAGCCCCCGCCGTTTTCTTCAACAATCAGCTCGATTTCTGCATTTGTTACTGTATTCTTGAACTATCCCAGCCGAGTTGTAATATGTGATTGAGCAATTTTTCTCCATCAGGATATAATGGGGGACATTGTCGCTTACCTATTCTGATTGGTCAATTCTCCTCCATAGGTTACACATGGTACATTGTCGCACCTATTTCTGATTGGCCTTGGTTTTATGCGACCAATGAGAATAGCTTAAACAATTTGAATTACTGTGTTTTTCCCGGCCAATTCTCTCTATTGGCAATTCCCTAAGTAGCCCGGATCTCGCGACAGAACCGCGTTGTTCGGAGTTTTTAAAACTGCTCATTTGTAAAAAGGGTTCGCTCTTTATCCTGATAATATATTAGTACATTTAATAAAAAATAATTTTTGTCGGATTAATACTTCAATGCCCAGGCCCGGCGCCGCGATTGCCGAGATTGCATTGCGCCCATCTCTCCATAGACTATAATGGGAAGAATAGCTCCCGCTCCTGATTGGCTGGGATAGCCAAGCACCCCTAGCTCAGCCAAACACTCTTTCTGTCTTTTTACATTGTATTGGATGAATTTACCCCTCCGTGATTCTGATTGGTCTAAACTTCTCAATAACGTAGAATGTGTCTTTGTCGCTCCTATTCAATTGGTCCAATAATTCTCCATAAGCTAGAATGGGTCCCTCTGTCGCTCACTATTCTGATTGGCTGCTGAAACTAGCCAAGTCCCCAGTAGCCTTAACCAATCAGCTACTTTCACACATTTTTACTGCAATTTTGAACTATCCCCGCCGTGGATTCTGGTATGGTCACAAACGTTCCCCATAGAGGTCTTTAAATGGATTCACTGTCGCTCCTATTCTGATTGTGTGCCGCCTTTATGCCGACCAATCAGAATAGCTTTCGGATTTTGAATTACTGTATTTCCCGCAATTTCCAATATTACCCCCCTACATTCTTGATTAGATATTGGAAAGTGAATTTTTGTCTTTATGTATTTTTTTATTTTTTAGTTTCCAGCTCGTTTTCCTGAGAATGTCCTTCCTCCTTGATAAAGGGCTATTTTGATTCATGACTTCCGCACCAACATCTGGAATGAATTCTCGCTGTTTTTTCAGGCTGTCCTCAGTTCTGAACTGATGTTTTCGCCGCAGACACCCACATGGAAGCTCGCCAAGGTCCCGCACTGCGCCCAAGTCCCCCACGGGCACTGTGCCCCACACACACTACGGCGAGCAGCACAGGACTTTCCCGCAGTGTATATGAGTGCGCTATACCTCCGTCGGCAATCATAGGCGCAGCGCTGCACTGCGCCTCGGTCCCCCCTACTGCGTACATAACACACTGGCCAGAGCGCGGCGGACTTTTCTCCCCGATGTATTCACCGCACTACCTCCCGGCGCCGAACCTAGGCGCAGCGCCGCACTCGCGCCTCGCGAACCGCACTTGCCGCCTAAAACACGAGGGTAAGGCGCGGAGGACTTTAACATCTTGTATGTATGAGCGCGCCCCGGCCACCGACATAAATCAGTGCGCAGATCTTTCCCAGCCGAAAGACTGGCGGAAAAGTGCGCCCCGACCCAGCGGGATTCATACATGTGGCCCAAAATGTTTTTTTGGTTATGAATCCACTTCCAGACTGTGTTGTTTTATTATTTTATATGAAACTGTCTCTAACATTTCAACAAGCTCTGCATAAATCAATGCAAGTGAAAACAGGAATCTTTGTAATTTATATTGTTAATAAAAATGCTTCTTTAGCCAACTGTGCTTACTGCTCCCCAGGTTTCAGGTAGGAGAATTACTTAGCCATATCTTTGTGTTTAGTAGCTTTGCTCTTCCTCCACTTTGGTCTTTTTCAGGAGTGAGAAGGGAATCAGTTGGCTGTAGGCAGTATTCCGTAGAAATAATACAATTTAAAATGGTGTTTCAGAGCCACAGACCTGGGGCAAAGGGTAGGGAACCCAAAGAATGTTTCCCGGGGTTCTACTGCAATTTCTGAGGAACAATACTGTTTTGTGTCCTCATTATTGTTAGAATATATAGAAGCTTGTAACATTATCTAGATTGTAGCCATTTCTCCCTCATCCCAATAATCTATTACTTAATTTCCTGTTAAATCATTTTTATTATAATATATAGTCTGTTGGCTTAAGGGTACATTCTTTTCCAAACAGTTAATTTGTGATGTCTGCTCTCTCATCCTGAGTGCAGGGAAATGAGTACATTGTTTTATTGCATTTTCATTAACTCTACCTCAATGGTTTGCTTTTACAGTAAGTGATGAAGTATATATGAAAAAGTATTTATATTCAGTTCTTCTCTTCACAAACAGATGTTTATATAGAAAAAATCAGGCTTCCACATCAATCAGTGAATTCAGTCATTCATGCTGCACTCTCTTAAGTATTAACAGACATTTCGTGCTAGAAAAGAGACCTATTGCTTCTCATGAGCGACATGGAAAATTATCTTTTATTTGTGCTGCATTTTCAAAAAGATTTCAATATGTCTCTATAGTTCTCTCAAAAGAAACAAAAACAAAAGTGCCTCCAGGGGCTGACCATAGACACAGACAAATCTGCAACTTGTGAATTCACCCATAGGCTGAATTCACATATTGTGGAATCACTTTGGGTTTTACCTGCGAAATCCACAGTGATTTCCTTTACAAAACATGTGGATTAGATTTTGCAAGTCTCATTCACATACTAAAGACATTCACTGCACAAAAAATGCAGATTTGCAACATTTTTTTTTACAGCAGATTTGACCCCTTCCAATGTAGTAGGTGTAAAATTTAATATGAATCTGCAACAAAATCCATGCATTGCATGATCATTTTCCTGTGGATTTACTGGGGACGTATGATGATATATGTGGTGGGCTTACCCTGATAGTACAGTTATTAAGGATTTGTCTTTGAATAAGCAGGGCACCTGTGAGCAGTATATACCACCTAGTCAGGACAGATTTTCATTCAGTTTAAGTTCCTTTTGACTAATAACAAGCAATGAAATTATGGAAAATAAAAAATGGAATAACTTTTTATTGAACTGTAAAACTGAATAATATTTATTTGATTAGTACAGGGCCTGCAAAGGACCGCTGCCCGCTCCATACCACCTTAATGTTGCCGCATATTAAATGAAAGTAAATGAAAGATGGTGTCTAACCATTGTGCAGTACTCTTTCTACTAATGTATTCTTATTTGCATCCAACTGGACACCAGATGTTTAATGAGTAGCTGTCTCCCCGATCGTACCTCAAACAACTTGCCAACACTATAGGTAATATATAACTAGTACCCACTGGATATTATTGACCTGCCTGTGTAAGAAAATTAATTACCGTACATGCTCGAGTATAAGGTGAGTTTTTCAGCACATTTTTTGTGCTGAAAATGTCCTCCTTGGCTTATACTCGAGTCAGCCATCGGCGTCTGGGCACTGCCATGGCCCGGGCTCTGGCGGCGATCTCTTCAGCTGTATGTGCCTCCTCTGGGACCGCGTACAGCTTAAGACACTATTGCGGAGTAGAGAGCGAGCACCTCCTGCTCCGCTGAGGAATCCAGAAGGCTGCAAGCAGACTTGTGGCCTTCCAGAGTATCCAGCACAGGCGGCGTGCTATATCATCAAGCTGCCTGTGCGGCCTGATGACATCACGCCCCCTGAGCTAGAAAGAATGCGGAGCGCCTCAGAGCAGCGGGGGAGAGAGGTGAGTACTTGTGTTTTTTATTTTTTAATGCTGACATGGAAACCCTGTCTATGGGGGACATTAAACTGCCTATACCTTCCTATATCTGCCTATGGGGGACATCAAACTGCCTATACCTGTCTATGGGGGACATTAAACTGCCTATACCTGCCTATGTAATTTTATTGGTATCCACTTTTATTTTTGAAATTTACCAGTAACCGCTTTTTTCCACCCTAGGCTTATCCTCGAGTCAATAAGTGTTCCCAATTTTTTGTGGTAAAATTAGGTGCCTCAGCTTATATTCAGGTCGGCTTATACTCAAGTATATACGGTATATTGCCATAGATAGGTAGATGGCAGGATCTCAAGTTCTTCTATTTTCTGTAACTTACTTGTAGGGTTTTTTACATATATAGCAAAAAATATGCATATCCGTTCCCTGAGCAATTTCTTTCCCTATATCAAAAGTAATACACTGACTATATAAATCTCCTGAAATGGAGAACAAATCATTTATGGCTTAATAGCTCTTTTGAATCAGGTGCCCTAATTCCTTTTAAAACGCTCCAAAGATATGTCCAATTACATTCTATGGGCAGGTTCACAGTCACATCCATTTATGGAATTTCAAAAATCCTTTTTTTTTCATTTAAAAGGCAATTAACACTTAAAAAAGTGCCCAAAGTGCTTTACGGATCTTGAAGTGGTTGTTGAAACACCTTTGATGCTTTAGCATAGGAGTATCAGAGCACAAAATGAGAGTCTTTAAGTGTGCTTTAAAACTGGTTAGATATTAAGATAATTTTATCTCAAATATATTGTATTTATGTACTCTGATTTAATATGCTATAAATTATACTGAAGATGATATTATGTTTAACCCCTATATAGCTGCCAAGTCTGACTAGTATGTAAATAATTGAAAAATTGCTTCAAACTGTGTAGGCTATGAGTCAATGATACTCAGGGAGAAAAAATACCATATTTTTCACACTATAAGACGCACTGTTTTTCCCCCAAATTCGGCAGGGTTTAAAGGGTTAAATCCTGACATCAGCTTCTCCAGTACAGGGGCGGCAGCTCAGTACAGCGGCAGCTGCTCAGTGCAGGCAGCAGGGATGGATCCGTCTCCATCCCTGCTCTTTACACCTTAGACGCTGCCAGCTGAATGAGGATCGGCCCTCCGAAAACCCCCTCCCCCGCAATGTAATTGCAGGGGGGCCATCGGTTGCAATGGCAGCTGAAGCCTCATGCAGGCTTACGCAGCTGCCATGTATGTACACCTCAAATACCGCTGCCTATGGCAGGGTGTAGTATGTAATGAAGGAAAATCCAATAAAAAGGTACTGCTGTATATTGGACAAGGAAGTGTGTCCCCTAGTGGTCAAGGGTAGTAGGGGGAATAAGTATTAAAGTAAAAAAAAAGTTGAAAAAAATATATAAATTTAAATCCCTCCCCTGTTATCATTTTACAAATAAAAAAAAAAGTCACTCATAATTGGAATTGCCACGTCCACAAATGTCCAATTTATTAAAATATAATATCATTTACCCTGTACGCTATACACTGTAGAAAAAAAAATCCAAACACCAAACTTGTGTTTTTTTGTTCATTTAATATCCCCAAAAAAGTGGAATAAAAAATGATTTAAAAGTAGCATGTATTCCAAAATGGTACCAATCAAAACTACACTTCAACCCACACTTTTTGCTTCAAATTTTTTTCCTAGTTTCCCCCTAAAACCTAGATGTGTCTTATAGTCCAAAAAATACGGTACATATTTTTAATTGAAAAAAAAGAACAGAATTATTTTATAATTCAGATTAGACAATAGGGATAACATGTATGTATGGGGCTGTACCAGAAGTCTGGCGTCTTTTCAGCCCAAAAACTGGTACAGCCCTGTTCGCTCTATTTTCAATCAGGCGCACTCCAATACCAGTCGAATTACAGAGTTTTGTAATGCACCTGAGATTGGGGGCGAGCTGGAGGCGTGTCGCACTATAAACGTACAAAGCAACAGATTTATAGCTTCAGTACGGCAAATCCAGGCGCATTACTGCTGGAATAGGTAGAGCACTTTAGAAGTGGTTTACCTGAGCCAGAAGTGTCGTTTAGTAGCTAGAAAGTGCTAAATCTATGACTCATAGTAGAACAGGTTCATAGATTCAGGCGCATTCTATGCTACAAATGGGCACAAAAAATGGCACTTGGGCACCAAAAATCATTAATGTCGCCCTAGATGTTTAAAATCAAAGTGACAATCACCTGATTGCAATATTTTGGTTCCTGAAACCCCTTGCTAAGGATTTCCCTATTTGTGCATTTGCCTTAATAGGGCATTTGGATAGCCATTGTATAAAGTGTTGATTGCCATGGGTTTTAGCAGCCAAGCAATGATAAGTTGATCATCAGGGCGTCTTGCTTTAGTTCTCTATGTGAATCCTTAGAAGACTTCTAAACAAATTCTCAGAAAACTCTTTTGGGTAACCTATTAAAGTTTAATGATGACAGCTCAAACTTGGGAACCCCAACACAATTAAAGCACTGCAATTGTTCCTTAATTTTGTACTTAAGCTTGTTCTACTCTTAAAGTCTACCTCTCATAGTTACATAGTTAGTACGGTTGAAAGAAGACACATGTCCATCAAGTTCAACCAAGGGTGGGGAAAATGTGGGTGAGGGAGAGAGACAAGACTTTAAAGCCCAGCCTGCAACCACTGAGTGGTTAATGCCCCAGGAACCCACAATGCTAAGACCAATCTGCTCCATGTGGAGACCATAACTCTGACCCCCAGAGCCTCCACCACCAGGATTTCCAGAATTTTCACAATACTACTCACGAATAATAGTTCTTAGTTCCAGGTAGAATACTAAGCCTTTCTTAAAACTCTCACAGTCCCTCTGTGAACCACTCCTCATGCAGGCTATTCCACAAGATGTCACAGTACTTACAATTAAGAACCGCTACTCTCCTCTGGAGAGTTGAATCCTTTTTTTTTTCTCTAGTTTGAAGAATGACCCCTTGTCTTTGAGGTGGGCTTCACTTGAAATAATTTTCTCACCCATCTTTTTGTAAGGATCCATTTTATATAATTATTAAATTAATCTGTCCCCCCGAAGCCGTCTTTTCTCATGACTAAATAAGTCAATTCAACTAACCTCTTTCCTCAATAACTTAGATGCTGCTCATGTATATCAGTATAGTTTTGTTGCTCGTTTTTGTAACACTCGTCTAAGCTCCATTACATCTCTTCTATAAACTGGGCCAGAACTGAACAGCAATATTCTAAGTGAGGTCGCACCAATGCTTTGTACAGCGGAAGAATTACATCCCTTGTCCCCGCGATCTGATGCCTCTTTTAATGACACCCATATCTTACTTGTCCTAGAGGCAGCTGATTGACATTGCCATGCTGTTCTGTAGTGCTATGATCTACAAAACGCCCCTGATCTTTTCCTCACAAGCGATTCTCCCAAGTTTTTTCCGTCCCCCTAGAGACATATTGATGCCTGTAGATTATTTCTACCCATATGACAGAACCATACATTATAACACATGGAACCGCCATTTACCAAGTGGATCCAAGCACACAGTGTTCCAGGTTCTGCTGCAATTTATGAAGCATCTTCCATAGATTATAGCACTACCCTGCATAACTTGGTGTCCATCTGCAAAAATCAGAAAAACCGTGCTATAGATCACTTCCACTATATTCGTTAAAAATACATTAAATAAAAGAGGATCCAATACACTCACAACCGGGACCACTCAGAGTAGGGAGTCATTTTACCACCACTCTCTGAGTACGATCCAGCAGGCCAATTTAATTCCAATTATTTTTTTCATTATTATTTATTATTATTATATAGTCTTATTATTATTATTATTTTTTTGGAGCGCCCTTTAGTTCCAGTGTGCTGTACATTTCAGGCGTGGTACATAAATAACATTGGGTCAAACAATATACAAAGTGACAATAAGTTGACTAACAACTGGTACAGAGGGATAGAGTCCCCTTGCCCCGCGAGGAGGGCTTACAATCTACAGGAAGTGTAAGAGATCAGTGCGGTGAGGGGGCAGACATGTTGTGGGGTGGCAGCAGTGCAACACAGGTTAAATGGTTGGATATATGGCATCCTGAAGAGTAGGTTTTTCAGAGTTACCTTTGAATCCGGTGAGAGAGGGGAGATAAGTCGAGGTGTTGGGATTGAGTTCCAAAGTGTGGGTGGAAGCACGAGAAGAAGTCTTGGTAAGACGGTTAATGTGAGGAGGTGATGAGATGGAGTATGATAGAGAGAAGGTACCCTGTGAGTATGGCGTAGGCTGCTAGAGGGGAGGTAAGTTAGTATATTTAAGGCAGAGATATATGGAAGGGGAAGGTTTATGTAGACTGTACGTCAAAGTCGCTAGCCTTGAACTGGATTCGGCTAGGCCAATGTGGGTGACCAGTGAAAGGAATCGGCAGAGGGGAGAGGCAGGGAGTAGCGAGGAGAGAAGTGGATAATTACGGCACAGAGTTAATGATGATTTGGAGTGAGCGAGTTGCTAGCTGGGATGCCACAGAGAAGCATTGTATGCAGTAGTCTGAGGCGTGGAGATGACGAGCATGTGCACCAGCATTTTTGTGCTTTCAGAGTTAAGAAAGAGCGATCGGGAAATATTTTTAGGTGTGAAGGTGACAGCAGAGGTGAAGTTTTGATGTGTGGTTTGAAGGACAGATTGGAGTCAAGGCTTTAGACCCAAGGCAGCGACACTGGGAGTCTAGGTGAGAGAGTGTAGCCGTTAACAGTGATAGTGATAGAGAATCAGTGGAGGGATATAGTGGACGGTGGGTAAGATAATAAATTCATTTTTCTCGCACGTTTTAGTTTTAAGAGACGGGAGGAGGAAGAAGGAGGAAATGGACGAGAAGACAGTCAGGGAAAATTTTTTTCCCCCCGGGAAAAAAAAAAAAAAAAAAAAAAGAGAAGATGAGTGACATCTGGGCCGTATTATGTATAGTTGTGGGTGTCACAGTCAGACAGGTGGTATTGAAAGCCATGTGTGATGCTATGAGCTGACCCAGAACCAGAGTTTAGATAGTAAAAGAGTCATGGACACAGAGTGACCCTTGGGACACCAACAGTAAAGTAAGGGCAGTGGGGAGAGGAGGAAGGAGCGAAGAGTGGAGAAATGCTGAATTCCCGATCAGTGAGGTCGAGAGATACAGAGAGGAGCGCCAAGTCTGGTGATGCCAGAGGAGAGAGAATGTTCAGGCGATTGAATGGTCCGACAGTGTCAAAGGACAGAGGAAAGGATCTAGGAGGAAAGCACAGAGATGTGGTCGGAGGCTTTGGCAGTTACTAAGTCATTGTGTGACCTGGTTAGGGCGGTTTCAGTAGAGTGGGTGGGGACGGAAGTCCGATGAGCCGGTCAAGGAGAGAGCTGGTGGAGAGATGGGAGCACAGGTTGAAGATGGACGATTTGTATCAAGGAAGTTTAGAGGCGAATGAAGCAGTGAGATGGGGGCGAAGTTATTGGACAGTGAGGAGGGTGACAAAATGGTTTCCTTAGGATCGGGTGATGAGTTGTAGCGTGTATAAAAGAGGAAGGGAAAGATGCAGAGGATAATATATGAATTGAAGAATGGTGAGTGGCTGGGATGATAGCAGGACTAAGGTCAGGGATAGGGTGGGATGGCATGTCGGGTTCAAGACTACAGTTGGTGAGGTTCAATTTGGACAGTAGAATGAGGAGAGCTTTGTCAGGATGACTGGTGAAAGCGAAGGTTAGGGGGGAAGAGTCATGTAGCAGGCTGCAGAGGGTGGGCTGAGGGGACACTGTATAGGGAATAGAGGCAGCTGAGGAGACTGTAAGGTTGAAGCCTGTTTCTGATGAATTTATTTAATTGATGGAAGTGAGTTGCAAAATCCATCTGCTGAGAGGAGAGATGGGGAGGGTGGTAGCCTGTGGACCAGGAGAGAGTTTGAAGTTTTTAAAAAGTTGTCTGGGGTTGCGGGACAGCGGAGGATATGAATCGTGAAGAAGTCTTGTTTTGGCTGAGGTGAGGGCGGATTTAAATGTGTGAAGTGATTCTTTATATGAGGAGAGTCGTCGTGGAAGCGGGTTTTCTTCCAGTGAGTCGTTTCGGCAACTCTGGAAGCACGCCTTCAGCTGCTTGTGGAGTCTGTGTGCCAGGGTTGTCTGTTCAGTTTTGCGGTTCTTGTTGTGTGATGAGAGGGCTAACAGGCATCAAGGAGTGGGTGGATGCGTTGAGTGTAGAATGTGGTGGCTGACCTGGATCAGCAAATGAGGATATAGAAGAAGAGAGTGGCAAGAGAGTCAGAAGAAGAGTGCAGGTTGAGGTTTTGTTAGTTCCTGCGTGGTTACTTAATTTGGTGCAGGAGTTGCAGTTGAGTGGTGAATGAGGAGAAGTGAGCAGTTGTGGTCAGAGATATTGGAGAGGAGAGGTTGAAAGTTAGATAGGGGGGCAAAAAAAAAAGTCGGGTGAAGGATGTAGTTCCAGTGTGTGTTCGTTTGTGTGAGTGCTCCAGAGTCCACTGGGATAGTGCCAAAATGAAGAGGAAGTGCAGGAGGTTTGTTAGTAGTGGAGTGGGGTGGTATCGAGATTGGAATGTTAAAATCTCCCATTATAATAGTGGGGATGTCATGAGAAAGAAAGTGGAGGAGCCAGAAGCAAAGTGGTCAGGAAATGGTGGGAGGCCCGGGGTCTGTAGACAACAGCCACTTGGAGTATGGAAGGGGAGTAGATGCGGACAGAATCACCACGGAAGGAGGGGAGGGTGAGGGAAGGTAACGGTCGGGAATGGAGAGAAAGGAACAGAGTATCTGACAGAAAGAAGGCTGAAACAGCCTCTGCATATTACCTGCCAGGGCGGTGATGTGGAACACAGGAGCCCACCATAGGGATGAGTGCAGCAGGGGAATTTGTGTTTTCAGAGGGTGTCGACAAAGTATCCTGTTATCCACGGAGGGTTAGAATTTGCGTGAGATGAAGAGGTCCGTGTGATGAAGAACTTGTTGCATCACAGAACAACCCCAACGCAGACCGAGCATTCCAGAGGGCACCGACCATTGGAGTTAGTTAGCTGTGCAGGTTGAGGGATGGTTTGAGGTTTATGTGGTTGATAGAAGTGTGAGCTGCTGTGGTCTGTACGAGATCCTGATAACCAACCACAGTGGTGTATGCACTGAGGGGTCCAGGGTAGGGAATATGGTCCCCCGGCAAGCGAGGAGAAGCCCCCCCCCAGGTATAGAGAGTGAGGAGGTGTGTGTGGGATAAGAGAAAAAGTGGTTGTGGTGGGTTTTTTGAGGAAGGTCTTGATGTTGTGAAGGAGTGAAGGAGTAGAGTGTCAGGTATGAAAGGTAAGACAGAAGGGGAGATAAGGAATCCATTGGCCTCAGGTGTGGGTGTCGTGAGTTAACAAGGAGTTTGATGATTTGGAGGAGGCAGTGTGAATTGTGGCAGAGATTTGTCATTATAGGGGTGCTGTTTGAGTGAGGATCTGGGAAGGGATACGTTGGTTTACTTTGGGTTTCAATTCCTTGGTTTCAATGCTGGTATATAAATACTGCGAATAAACACTTAAGAGATTGCGATCCTTAAAGAATGTTCACCAACAGACTAAGAGTCATGACTGACTAGGGTTGCCATGCTTAAATAGCAAGCCTGCTATTCTTACCAGTGTGAAAAAGGATTGGGGGGGTGGGAATTTGGTGTGCCAGTAAAGGAAAGATTGAAAAGTGATAGTGGTTAAGACAGATTAGGCCTATCCGTAGTCAGCAGCGGGAGATGCAGCCAAACAACAAAGTTTATCAAAAGTGGTACCATTCAATAAGAAACATGAAAGCAGGAGATTTATACGGCAGATGGATAGGATGTGTTGAGGGTTAGTAGTTTACCACAGAAATGCATACCTTTCAATAAGAGACAGAAGCAAAATAATTATAAGGGCAATTTGAGAGGATGTTGAGGGTTTGGTTCCACAAAATGCATACCATTCAAATAGAGACAGAAAGCATAGTTTCTTTACAGGCAGATGGAGAGGATGTTGAGGTTTTAGTCCAATTACACCCTATTATCCTAACCCAATGATTCTAGTTTACCTAACAAACGCTTATGCTGGACAGAGTGTCAAAACGCCTTTGGCAAAGTCCAAAAAACACAATATCCACAGCTCCCCGCTTATCCAAATATCTACTCACTCTCTTCATAAAACAGTATCCAGATTGTCTGACAGCTTTCTGGTTCTTGATTAAAATCCATGCTTGCAATCACTAATAATATTGTGTTTGTCAACATACTCTGTATATAGTCCCTTATGAGCCCTTCAAACATTTTTCCCACAACAGATGTTAAACTTACTGGTCTATAATTACCTGGGCAAGACTTGGGACCTTTTTGAAGATGGGAACTATATTTGCCTTGCGCCAGTCTCCTGGTACTATGCCAGTCACCAGGGAATCTCTAAATATCATGTTCAGGGGCACACCGATAACCTAGCTGAGCTCTTTAAGAACTCTTGGGTAAATGCCATCAGGGCCTTGAGGCTTGTTCACATTAAGTTTATTTAACTTGGCTTTGACTTTTTCTACACTGAGCCAATTAATTATAACAGATGATGTATTAACAGTACTGGCACCACCTACATCTGCACTTGGCCCACCCCCATCAACTACTATCTCATTGATAGTATATACTGAGCTGAAGAACCTATTTAGTACCTCTGCCTTCTCTTGGTCACCAGTGACCAGCTCCCCATCACAGGTTTTTAAGGGTCCTACTTGCTCTGACTTCGGCTTTTTGGCATTTATATGCTTAAAGAATTTCTTGGGGTTAGTCTTGCTGTCCTTGGCCACCTGGCCACAATTTAGAATTTTAGCTGCTTTTATCACTTTTTTACAGATTTTATTAAGCTCTCTGTAATTTTCAAAGACTGATGCCGAGCCCTCTGACTTATATTTTTTAAATGCCCTTTTGTATTGTTTATTGCCTTCTTAACAGAAGGTAGAAGCAATGTTGGTTTTGGTTTTAGTCGCCTATATTTTACCATAGAATATATTTTGCATAAATTTCCCCAAAGTATATTTAAAAATCTCCCATTTGTCTTCTATATCACTATTTGCTAATAGCTGCTCCCAGTCTAGATCCTGTATTGCGTCCCTCAATAAGGAAAATTTGTCACTTTTAAAATGAAATGTTTTTGCCTTTCCGCTCTGTTTTTCTTTTTTTCCAGTTTACGCTAAAATTAATTATATTGTGGTCACTGTTACCTAGATTTTCAGAAACCGTGACTGCTCCGACAAGTTCTGCTTTGTTAGAAATGACCATTATCATTATAAAACAACTTTCCATAAATCAACAGTACTGTACAAGGGAAAATAACAAAAATAAGAAATTTTGTATTATATCTTATTACAGAAATATCTGTTCTTGTTAACTTGGCCTTCTTTTGCACATTCTTATCTGTTCACTTACTTGTAAATCTGTAGAGCAAAGAATAGGCGCTTCACTGAGTAATAAGGTTGCAGCTGTCCATAGAGTCTATGGAAGAGAAAAGAGGAGGACCTTGACCCTTTAACATATTTGGACTTTACAAATGCCATTTAGGGTGTACGGAGCCTGTATGTGGTGTCTTATTGAATGAGAAATGGTGCTGCACACCATTCCTCCCTCAGGCCCCCCCCCCCCACGATATAATCATGAGATGACGGTCGGTTGCCCTGGCAGCCAGAAGCCTTGTCCAGGCTTCTGTAGCTGCCATGTATGTTCACTTATTACACTCTGTCATAGGGTACTGCTGTATATAGGACAAACAATTGTGCCCGTTAGTAGTCAAGTACCCTAGAGAAATAAGTATTACAGTAAAAAGGAAAAAAGTTTGAAAAAAATAATAAATATTAAAAGTTCAAATCTCCCCCCGTTTGGCATTTTACAAATGGAAAAATAAAAAGCTACACATGATAGGTATCACCACGTTCATAAGAGTTTGATCTATTAAAATATAACATAATTTCTCCCGTACACTAAACACCCTAAAATAAAAAAATTTCAAATGACAAAATTGTGGTTTTTTTGGTCATTTCAGATTCCCCAAAAAATTGGAATAAAAGTGATAAAAAGTTGCATCCATACCAAAAATGGTACCAATAAACAGTATACTTTAATTCACAAAAAATGCACTCACTCAGGTCCACAGGTGAAAGTACAAAAAAGGGATTGGGCGCAGAAAATGAAACTGTGGCGAAAATTTAAAATATAAAAGTTTGGATTTGTTTCATGGTACTATAATATAACGAGAACCTTATATATTTGGTATTGCTGGAATCATATCAACCTGTAGAATATAGATAACACAAGTACTTTTTTCACATTTAACCGTACTTAGAATTTTTTTTTTGCAGTTTCCCAGTATATTATGTGATACTGTCAATGACACCATTAGAAAGTATATCTTGTCCCGCAAAAAACAAGCGCTTATGTAGCTATGTAGACAGAAATATAAAAAACTGCGGCTCTTGAAAGGTGGGACGGAAAAATCAAACATGGCTGCAACCATAACGAGTTAAAGCAGGAGACTTTCACACATAAGTAACAGCATGGATATTAGCAGCAAGGAGCAGTGTGGATGAGAGGAGATAAAATAACATTTTAAAGCCAATATCATCTCTATGTGGTGCCTTCTCTCCCTTCACCATAAAACTCTATGCCCAGTTGTAACCTCTGGCCTCTCCATGGATTTGAAGACTGTATTCTCTCTGTAATATGGATTTCCTTAGTGATTTATGACTAAGTGAATAAATAAGAATGCAATGGAGGAATAAGGAAACATTGCTACAAGTTTTCTTTTATCTCATTTGCACTCTTGCTTTACAGAAAGTTTTATAATCAGAAGTACGCTTTAAATGGGATGAATGGCTGTGAGTAGAGATGGGCAAATTGATTCTAACGAAGTGGAATTCGTTTAGAGTTTCAGGAAAACTTCGATTCTGCACCAAATAGAAGTTTGGGGTAATTCACAGGAACAAAGTTTTTAATTGATAAAATGGCTGCAAGCACATGGCGTGACACAGGGCAGAGAAGTCTGGGAGGAAGAAATGAGGACCCTCAATGACATGTGCAGAGATGAAGCCAATCAGAGACCGTCGGGATTCTGTGACGTCACCGCACTATACTATAAGTCCGGACGCGATGCTGGCTGCTCACACTCCTCTCGTTGTGCCGCTGCTGCATATGCTGCTGCAGAGATCTTCCATCAAAAGAAATTTGTTTTTAACAGCAATTTTTTCTTTTATCAGAGACTGCTCCTCTTCCGTTATAATTTTGATTCAGTTTGTGGGGTATTGTAATTCAAGTCCAGTGTGGGTCCAATTCTGCTCCATATACATTTAATGCCATCTGGTCAGTTCTGGAGCACATTGAATATCCAAGGGATGTCCTAAGCCATGTTTGTCCCTTTTTGTTTTTTTCGGGTAATAAATTAACAGCGTTTTTTTTTAAACACCGCCAAATTTTTAACCAAAGGGTTAATTTTTTCAAAAATGGTGAAAAATTTTTCCGGGTAGGCGAAATTTTTATATCCAAGGGTTAATTAAGCGTGTTTGTACTTTTGTAGTCAGTAAAATACACAGTGTTTTTACACGCCACATACCAGTTAATTTTTTCCTGGTGATTTCTAGAGCGCAATTTATATTCAAGGGTTACCCAAGCCTGTTAGTGGGTTCATTTGGAGTCAAATACAGAGTGTGTATTTATCATATACAGATATCTTCATTCAACAGAGTCTGTAACTTTATAAACAAACAGTATGTCAGACAGAGAGGTGTCAGGCTCTTCACATGCGAGTGGCAGTGGCCAAACATTCCTGGAGCAGGCACAGGTCGCAGCACATTTAGAGGACGTCGCAGCAGGGGTCACTCGGTGAGGCCAGAATTGCCGGTGTCATCTAGCAGCCTTGTGTTGACCAGCAACCGAAAGGTTCTTGATTGGTTGACTAGGTCATCCACTTCCTCCCAGATGACATCTGACAACCCCAGACAAGAGTCGGTGGGAACGTCAGACCCCAATCCTTATTTTGCATGGCCGGGAGCGGTCAGCGGCCCTCCCCTTGTCCTCAACCCGCCTCTGTCCCATCCGGTTCCCTCAGCCAGAGATCTACTATGTGGTCTGGGCTCAGTGCCACTATACAGCGAGGATGAACAATTTGAGGACAGTCAGCAGCTACTTGGAAGTGAAGAAGTGGGGCTAGCATGCCCTGCTTCTTGCAGTAGACGGCAAAGTATGGATGTGGAGAGAGCATGGGAGGTCATGTTGTGACGGGTCAGCCTCTGCATACCAAGACCGTTGAGGAGGACAGCAGTGAAGATCCAACAATAATCGATGATGATGAACCCGACCGCACTTGGGAGACGGGTGAAGCAAGGACTTCATCATCGTCAGGAGAAGAGAGCGTCAGCTTGCGCGTCAGGCAGCGGCGCAGCCAGCAAGTGGGTAGTGTGGCCGTGAGTCAGCAGGGTAGCAGCAGTGTGAGGTCGGGAGCCAAACTGCTATGGGGGAGAAAACCCGGTTCTCAGGTACAAGAAAGCGGCACAGGGGCTCAGTGAGGCAGCGGCGGTAGTAGTCACTCAGTTGGCGGTAAAATCAGCTACTCGGCGGTGTGGCAGTTTCTTGCTAAGACACCAGAGGAGCTGAACATGGGTATATGTAGAATCTGTGGGGAGAAAGTGAAGCGTGGCCAGGGAGCTAACATTGGCACCATGGCCCTGCATCAACACATGCAGCATCCCATCGGTGGCCTGGGAGAAACGGGGCTCAGATGTGGTGGTTCCTCCTGCCGCCGCAGAAAACAGCAGCAGCGCCCAGTGGCATGCATGCCATCGCAGCCAGTCAAGGCCCCACCACCTATGCAGAAGGGAGCTGTTTCTCTTTGCCATCATCTCCCGGTCCAGATGCTCCTGCTCCTCGCTACTCCTGACTCCAGCAGTCGTTCAACGAGCCGATTGCAAAGAGACAACAGTATGTGTCCAACCATCCTAAAGTGCAGAAGTGAACCCTGCTCCTGGGCCAAGTTGATGGTACTGCGTCCCTCCCTTTCCAAATGGTGGACTCTGCACATTCAGAGAACTAATGGCCTGTGCCGAGCCTGAAAAGGAGAGTTCCAAGCTGTAATTTCTTTTTCCAAAAGGCAGTACCAGCCCTTCACAAATATATAGAACAGAAGGTGGGCAGTCCTTGAGCTTATCGGTTTGTTCCAAGGTGCACGGGCAGCGGTGGACAATGTGGAGGTGTAACTACGGTCAGGGCCAATACATGTCCTTTACGGCCCACTGGGTGAATGTGCTTCCTGCCCAGGCACACCAACAACTTGGACAGGAGACGTCGCTGTGTCCTACGTTGTCAAACTGCTGCTCCTGCGCCAATGTCCGCCTCCTCCTCCACCACCACCACCATCTCAGCCTCCACAAGTACTGCTCCATCACACCACATGTGTAGGGCACAGCGGTGTCACGTAGTTCTACCCTGCTTGCCTCAGTGAACGAAGTCCACAGGGGTGGAACTGGTCCGCGTCATGCAGCAAGAAATCGATGTGTGGCTTTCTCCGCACCAACTGCAAATCGGAACCTAGTGATAGACAATGGGAGTTAACATGGTGTCCGCGCTGCACCTAGGAGGGTTGTTCATGCGCCCTGCATGGCGCACGTGTTCCCAAACTGGTTGTGAAAAGGTTCCTGAAGTCTTCCACCGATCTTCAGAACATTCTGAAAATGGCCAGGAAACTGTGCATGCACTTCATCCATTCCTACAAAGCCAGGAACCCTCCTCTAGTTGCAGCGGCAAAACGCCCTCCCCCAACATCCAAAAAATAAAGAAAGCAGCACCACCAAATATGTCAAAAAAAGTGAATTTTAAACACCTAAGTCCATACAAGCAACGTTTCAACTCCTCATGGGGTCATTCTCAAGGCTTGGGGAATGACTCCATAGAGGAGTTTGAAACGTTGCTTGTTAAAGGACTTAGGTGATTAAATCACTTTTTTTTTTTCATATTTTGGTGGTTTCTGCTTTCTTTATTTTTTGGATTTTGGGGGTTTTTTGGATCATACCTTTGAGCTTTGCACACCTCTGTTAGATTTTGTTGCAGTGCTGTATCCTTGTCTTTTTTCTTTTTGCCCTACCCCAACACACGCTGATATGCGATGTTTTCACCCATTGGAATTCCAGCCTGCACATGTTGGACCGACTGTATGAACAGAGACAGGCCATTAACGATTTTTTGATGATCCAGGCGGACAGGAGTACTCCCCTGTGTAACTTTGATGTCAGCCAGTGGCAGTTCATGCATGACACCTGCCGTTTGCTGAGGCCATTCGAGGAGGCAAAGTTATTTGTCAGTCGCCAGGACTACGGGATGAATAAGGTCATTCCACTGCTTCATTTCCTGCAACAGATGCTGAAAAATCTGTCTGGACAGGGGACTGGAGACGTGGCGACTACATCTCGCAGCCACATCAGTCCGGTGGGGGCTGAAGTGGAGGAGGAGGAGGAGGACATTGGAGCAGAAGCATTGTCTGGTGAAATGAGTGGTTTTTCTACCCAGGTGACAGGAGAGGAGAAGCAGGAACAGCTGGAGGAGATAGATAGAGATGAGGAAGACGAGGCAGATGACCCCCAAGCACCGTGGCAGTATACAGTGGAGATAGAGTCAGGGAGTCCCTTAGAGTCACTTGCGCACGTGGCCGGAAGCATGCTGATATGCCTGGCTAGTGACAGACGAAAAGTAACCATCCGGCAGAGGGATGACTTCTGGCTCTCCACCCTCTTGGACCTTCGCTACCGGTCCAAAATAGGAGCTTTTTTTCCAGCTGCTGAGAGGGAGGATTAACTCAAATACTATAGAAAAATCCTCCGTAGTCAGTTGGCCGCTGCCTATGTGCAGCATGGTCCATCCTATGACAGGTCTGACCGGGGGGTTCCTCAGCGGTCACGTACCACTGCCACGGCTACTGTGGGAAGGTGGGGGGTAGGAGCAGTACCAGCTCCATCAGCAGCAACCTAAGTCTGGAGTCGCTGATGAGCAGCTTCCTTCACCCGCCTAGTGAGGAGGGCAGTCGCCAGCAGCAGCAGCAGGACCTGGAGCAGACCCTGAACCAACAGGTGGTGGCCTACTTGGACTGCACTCTGCCACCCCAGTTAGAAGATCCGCTGGACTACTGGGCAGCCAAACTGGATGTGTGGCCGCAACTTGCCGAGTTTGCAGTGGAGAAGCTGTCCTGCCCGTCCAGTAGTGTGGCATCAGAGCGGGTGTTCAGTGCGCCGGGGGCCATCGTTACCCCAAGGAGAACCCACTTGTCCACCGGATATGTGGAACAACTGACCTTTATCAAGATGAATCAGGCATGAATCGGCCAGGATTTCCAAACACCAATGCCTCAGGCGTCAGATTACATCAGCCATGAAGCCTCACCAAAACTTTGAGAAATGAGTCTGGATTCAAACTACCTGCTTCAGCCACTATTCTGATGCCGCTACCCGCCTGATGCCACACATCTGCTGCCGGTTGCTCCATCTGCCAACCACCATCTTTACCAGTGACTGGTATTGCCACCCACCTCCACACTCTGTCATTGTGCCACTCTATAACCTCATGCTGCTGATGCTGCTGCTGCTGTTGCCGTCATCTCCACACTGTGTCATCGTGCCACTCTCTGACCTCATGCTGCTGCTGCTGTTGTTGCTGCTGCCGTCACCTCCACACCCTGTCATTGTGCCACTCTATGACCTCATGGTGCTGCTGTTGCTGTTGCCGTCACCTCCACACTGTGTCATTGTGACACTCTCTGACCTCATGCTGCTGCTGTGGCTGCGGCTGTTTCTTCCACACTGTGTCATTTTGCCACTGTCTGACATCATGCTGTTGCTTTAGCTGGTGCCGTGCCCTCCACACTCTGTCATTGTGCCACTCTCTGACCTCATGCTGCTGCGGTGGTGCTGCCGTGACCTCCACACTGTGTCATTGTGCCACTGTCTGACCTCATGCTGCTGCTGCTGTTGATGCCGTAAACTCCACACTGTCATTGTGCCACTCTCTGACCTCATGCTGCTGTGGCTGCCACCGTGACCTCCACACTGTGCCATTGTGCCACTGTCTGACCTCATGCTGCTGCTGTGGCTGCTGCCGTGACCTCCAGTCTCTATCATTGTGCCACTGTCTGACCTCATGCTGCTGCTGTGGCTGCTGCCGTGACCTCCACATTCCACACTCATTGTGCCACTGTCCCCCAAGCACCCCCAAACACCGTGGCAGTTTACAGTGTAGATGGAGGCAGGGAGTCCCTCAGAATCCCTTGCGCACATGGCCCGCAGCATGCTGATTTGCCTGGCTAGTGACAGCCGAATTGTCACCATCCGGCAGAGGGATGGCTTCTGGCTCTCCACCTTCTTGGACCCTCGCTACTGGTCCAAAATGGGAGCCTTTTATCCAGCTGCTGAGAGGGAGGACAAACTCAAGTATTATAGAGATATCCCCCTTTGTCAGTTTGCTAACGTTCCGAAACTATTTTTGGCCAAGACAATTCTACCTCCCTCAGCTTCATCATTAATACCTAAAAAAGTTCCAAGCAGTTTATTATGAAGTATAAACATGGTAGTTTGAATCAAGTTTCTGCGTGAGCCTTCTTCTGCTACTCCGCTG